>VOMN01068306.1:0-12241 GCA_014899125.1 Orchestia grillus | reverse complement strand
TTGATAATCTCCGTACAGTTGGCCCCGCATAGAGCGTTAGTCCAGCTCCAGTTAACCGCCCCTCTACAGTCCCCCCATAGCATAGAGCGGTATGAACTATAGCAGACATAGCACGGAAAAGATTTGTGTCGTGAGGAGGAAATAGAGCGTGTAGTAAGAAGCAAATAAGAAGATAAAATGGTTATTCGCTGGGAACCAATTTAGCGCTCTGCGCGGAAACAGAATTCACTGCGAATACTCTCCACCATAGGAAATTTTCTTGATACAAGCATCTGAGATGCTCTAGAAGTCGTCGAACTTATTTGGGCCCACAAGAAGCTATAAATAAAAATATCCATTGAAGTAGTTTAAAAAATTCATGTCAGTAACACTTCTTTAAATGACGTAACACCGCCTTTGGAAACACATAGAGTTTTTGCATCGTAGGTGCCGCTTACGCATTGCAAAAACAGAAAAACCGCAGCCACTGCACTTGGACGCGCTGCTAAATCGAGACTGTATTTGCACGATATTTGTATTGAAAAATCAAGTGGAAGCTACAATTTTAAGTACTGAGTGAGTCTTCGTCGCTGAGAGGGGGCTAATGTCAACTCTGTCAACCCAAAATAGAGACCATATAGCGCCGAGGCTCATCGACCCGGTGCATAAATAGGGCTGCCGACATATGATAATAACAACCATGGCTTCCTTAATTGCTCTTCTTCTATTCAAACCTTCGCGGATGGCAGACCCCAGGCCCTGCCTTTTGTGCCGGCTCAGCGCTCTCGCGTGCGTCGCTCGCTGCGGCCGGCGTCGCGGAGTGGGCGTCCTCTCGAATGAATTCTTTCAGGGCGCCTGTGTCCGGGCCTGAAATCAGGCTCGCGCTCTGATACTAGACGTTCTTCCCTTGAATTTGAAATGTTTAGATTTGATGAGCGGAAGTTGGAATATTATCCCTGCTCTTTGACGTGCGCGGGTGTAACCATCGCACAACCGCATGCAAGTACGTGTGGCTGTGACACAGTGTCGTGCAAGCGTAAGGTCGTCATAGCTACAATATTATGGCGCAAGAAATAAAGCATTTTATCATTGATTTCGGAAAATGTTGAACGTCTTCCAGGTAATGCTCGATCGTTTCCTAATAAGTATTGTGTTTCATTTCCAGAGATGAAGAATTATACAAATCTCATTACCTTAACGAGAAAATTGGGTCCTGTATCATGGAGTCTCTTGCATGAAAATCCTTACTTGTTTTTTATTTATAGTTGTAACTATTGACTTACAAGCCAGGCTTCAGTTTTAGTTAATTCCTCGAAATCAGAGGATTAAAGGTATGGATAGACGCAGAATCTATCCATGCCCGCGTCGATCCTTGAATGTCGTGTAATTAATTTCACTCAAGGGTGTCCTGTTCGGTCGGTGCGCTCATCTCGCATTGTTCAGTGGCCTGCTCACGCTTTATTAACCTGTTCAGTACATTCTTGTTCCTGCCTCACTCGCCGTTTTCCCCGGAAGAGTATTGTAGCAGCTTACTCGATAATGCTGATTTTCCATCTAAAGCTACTGAAAATGTAGCACGGTGTTAATAATTGCCTCTGTGGCACAAATTCTTCCAGCACACAGCCGCTGACATCGAAGCGCTCATGTCACAACAGATGAAGCCTTCGTAGTTTCTCTCTTATTGGGTCCCAAATAAACCTTCTGGGAATAAACGCTCATAAATCTTGTGGAGCATATTTGTGAGCGTTTCAAGTTTTAAGTTTTGCTGTGGGACTCTCGTGGGTACAGTTAAGTTTGATTTTTACCTGAAACTTCAAATCTATTCTAGAACGTCTTCATTTCTTGCGTTTGTGTTGCGGCTCGTGCGCGTGGTGGCTCAGTTTACCGTCTGCGCTCGTGTGTTGTTCTGTAGCGTAACTTAATTCGATGTTTGGCTTGTGAAGAGATAATGTGAAATACTGGTTTTGTAGTATTATTCATTATCTACGGTGTCTAAAACTAAAGTTGCCCTGCTCCTGCTACTCGTAGATGAAGTAGATTAAATTTTGTAAGATTTATGATTGGACCTTATTCTTTTTAGACAAATCCATCAATATTTGTGGCTGATTATGGTGTTTCGTTCTTGGAATTGAGTAAAGGAAAAAAATGAGTTAATTTATTGCATCATACCTCCGCTGCGTTGTGCAGCCACATTGAGGAGGAAATAGGGGTGAACTTAAGATGTTTTGCACATCTATTAAGATGTTCAACTTGGATTAAAACGTTTTAGTTGAAAATTTTTGAAGAGGTTAAAGTTGTCTCTTTGATACTGACAGACTAAAAAACAGTGCATGCTGTCTATTTATTATTATGGTGCGTGTTCTTAATAAGAAACAAGTGTAGAAATCCCTGATGACACGCTACCCCTTCAATGCTGTCGCAAACGGCGCACCAATTTGATGTGAACATGGCGGTTGATATTGCTGTTCGCTGAGTATTCTAACGAGGTTTGCGGTGACCTACAGGACCACGGGAGCATATTTTTCTCAACTTTTTACTCTCCAACGTACTTTAATGCTACACACACAACGTGACGACTTCTACTCAAGCAGCGTGCTTTTTGGAGACAAAATCGAGCTTCGCCACAGGAAGTAGCTCTTGAGTTCCGTGATGTAAGTCCGTGCACGCTGGCCCGGGCCGCCCTGAGGGACCACCAAGCTGTGTGCTTTCTGGCTTTGCTTATTTTTCAATAAATTTTGCTAAATTGCCCCTTTAAGATGAAATTTTCATAATGGCAAAAATACCAGCCACCTCTTAACTAATTTGGCCATGAAAGATTTTCCGCAGAATGAAGAGTAGATTCAGGTATCCTAATTATCAACGGACAATATTCAGGTACACAATTTATTAGTATAATACATTCAGGTATGCTAATTATCAATATACCACGTTCAGGTATGCAAATTATCAATGTACTACATTCAAAGATGTTTTTTATGAATATATTTCATTCAGGTGCACTATTTATTAATAAAATTATTGTGTTGCTCCCTCAGATCGTCTTATCCGTTGGCATTCGGGTATAACAATTGCCTATATAATACATTCAAGTATATAAACCACTTATATAATCATTCTGGTGTTCCTAATGCTCGTTAAATGTAATCAATGTGTATTACCTATGCCACTATATTAAACTTAGATGCATTTATGAAATTAGAAATGACATTATTTTTCCTGCAGTACTGAAATCAGTTTTCCTTGCAATTAGGAATTGGAATTGAGGTCAAATTAGTTCAGATTCGTAAGAATTTCTAATGTGGTCGAGCATGGGACGCCTAGGATTCATCTTACAGGATAGATTGTTGGGTAAATAAATTTATTGCTGCGCTATCATCAAGGCTCCTGCGCACAGGGCGTTTACGAAGGATGTGGAGTTTGATGCTTCAAATACTGATAATTTTAAGCATGTAAGATACCGTGCAAGAAAGTTCAAAGGGATTGAATTTGCGGAAATGAATCAAAGTTTTACTGCCTTCTACAAGGTTGGCTCAAAGTAACCGACCCTTGCATTGATGAGTAAAAAGGATACCAAGTTATACGGTATCCCGTTAATATACGGTATCCTTGTAAAACGGGTCAGTTACTTCTGGCCCAACCAGTAGTTGATGGGTGTCATAGATGCGCATGGCGGTGGGTACGGTTTTCGTAGTTGCACTAGTGTCCCGCACCGCCGTCGGGGACGGCAGTGAACGGGCTCTCCCAAACAAACATCCTCTCCAGATTCGTTGAGAAAGTTTTCGTTCTTATTGCAATGGTGACGCATAATTTAACAGAGCGCAATGGATTGTTTGGCTTGGAAAATATTTCTGAGAAACCCGTCAGATCGCTTATCGATTCCCAAAACCAGGGCCATAAATTATGAGGGGCAGAGAGATACGCCATATTATTGTGCTTTTTTCCGCTCTCTGCGGGACAATCGCACGCGGCCGAGAGTAAGCCATGAAGTCCCTCTCCACTTTGGGTCAAAAGTCCACATACGTCATCTGATATTTTAACTCATTACCCAAGATGCTTTTGATGAAAGCTTGTAATTTTCAGGCGACCTTACTGCCTTGAGCTGTGTGAGTGCACTGCTTGGGAAATGTTCGACTCAATGAACTTTATTGCTTTGACAATAAGTAGTGTCCGTGCGTCGGATGATCTTGAATGTCTCAGCACTTCAAGGATAGACTATGATCTCCTCCTCAGCTACGCATGACGAATGGATTTATTGCTGCCAAACGAATTGTGGTCCACCACCTCTGATATTGGGGCCGCTACCGGCGACGAGCGCAGTCCCTCTGATGAAACGAATTTTTAACTTTGTCTTATCAAACATTGTATCGACACAAAACGACATTTTTAAATCTGCCACAGTCCACGATGTTGAGACCTCAAGTCACTGGAGGCATCTCGGATATTATTGTGCAATCTATACATTATTACGCTCGTAATTTACATACGTGCAGTTCCGTCACGCTTTGCCACTTTGCAAGTGAAATTTCAGGTCTCGAGCGAAGTATCCTGTATACGGGTTGCATGTTTTGCTATAAAAAGCAAGTCTTCGCGGCACATTTTCAGTTTCCCTAATAGAGTTCAGACTACTCACATCATCAAGAAGAAAATGGCTTCCAAGACCGGACAATCTCTGCCCTAAACCTTTAACCTTTGTGCAACACTTGAGAGGACCACTTCTCGTGGGCAGGTTTATCTAAAGTTTGTTTCGCTAAATTTCCGCGTTTTCACGTGTCCTGCTGGTTGATATTATTCTGCATCCTTTGGTCTCGGACGTTGTTTTTTGTTGCGTTTGTGCCCAGTGTTGTGCACAGAACTCGACTGGTGTGTGCGTGAAAGGGTGAGCAGATGGGGTACGTGGCAGCAGACAGGGCACGTGACAGCAGACAGGGTACGTGGCAGCAGACAGGGNAGGGCACGTGGCAGCAGACAGGGCACGTGGCAGCAGACAGGGCACATGGTGGCAAGCGGTAGTACTCACGCAGACAGGGGTGGCAGTGTGGCCAGACAACATAGTGAGCAGGCCGGAGTCACATGGAAGGGTCAGGCGACCATAGGCCTAACATAACGCGTAAGCATTTCGCTTATTTGAACTTTGAAAGTAACTCAGATTTTAATTTTCACTTGAAAATTTAACATCCCCCATGTACGCTACACATGAAAAGTGCCTGCAACCATACATACTCCAACGCACGAATCCGCGACGCATAAGTTTAATAACGCCTGGGCTCTCTCTCTCCTTCTTGTGACTTGATATTCCCTTGATGTTCTGGGAGGTCTCGTGCAGCGTTGCGAGGATTTCGTGGAGTTTTGCAAGGATTTCGTGGAGTGTTGGGAGGGTTTCGTGGAATATTGGGAGGATTTCGTGAAGTGTTGGGAGGATTTTGTGGAGTGTTGGGAGGATTTCGTGAAGTGTTGGGAGGATTTTGTGGAGTGTTGGGAGGATTTCGTGGAGTGTTGGGAGGATTTCGTGGAGAGTTGGGAGGATTTCGTGGAGTGTTGGGAGGATTTCGTGGAGTGTTGGGAAGATTTCGTGGAGTGTTGGGAGGATTTCGTGAAGTGTTGGGAGGACTTCGTGGAGTGCTCGGAGGAATTTGTAGTCTTTCGTAGTGTGCTTGAAAGATTTGCGAAGCTGTCGGGTTCCCAACACCTAGGCTTATAACTTCATGTTGAGGCCTAGCAACCTCTGCCATTCACTCGAGCATTTTCCCATACGGCTCCTACAAATATGTTCGTTACATTGCTGCGTGGCGAGAAGATAATAGGAGAGGAGCATGCGAGCGACTTTATACGCACATAATATATAAAACAGTTTTATTTGCTTACTTCCTTCAGTTCCTTAGGTTCGTCTATCTTATGCTGCGGGCACTGGCGACCCCAGGCGGACACTGTTGGGCTACCTCGGCTTTAGCTAGCCTTCGGAACCTCTATTTTTCATGCCCACTTAGTTACTTTCCAATACCACACCTTCTTCACTGATGATTTTTCATCTTTTCTTTCTATTTCTGCTTAACTTGCTGTTTCTATGCATGGGGGATCTTATGTGGGAAAGCTCCTTGCGCATAGATTCCCCGTTCTCCAAAGTCCATACTAAATGGTACCTTCTTTTTAGGTGCGAGATAGTCTTACTTGCGAAAGCGCTGCTATCCTAACCGCTACTACTACTACTAGTATTACGACTACTAGTACTACGACTACTACTACTATGACTTCTACTACTACGACTTCTACTACTACGACTACTACTACTTACTTCCCTCAGCAAGGAGGCGTTCATGTCGGGTGTGATTTATCTGCTGTCTTCAAAGGCACCCAGTTCAATAAAACAGAATCTGGCCGCAGAAGTGAGCCAGAGGGTCTATGCTTGGGTCTCTGCCAAAGTCGCGCGCCAATAGCATGTGCTTTGTTAATTTAGCTGACGTGTTTCTGTATCTGGGTCTACAACGTGAACCATTTCTCCAGCTTGCAATTAATATCGCAGCTAAGGCACTCTGGAGCGGATCAATGTTCCAGATTCGTTTTGGGCAACAATTCAAGAATTCTTCGCTAAGGATTTATACTTCGAGCTCGTGAAAGCCCGCCATCAACCTTTAAATCCTCATTAATCCTGCATCCAGCCTAAGCTCATTAGTATTTTTGAAGCGGATTGGGCCAAGTGTCAGAGTTGTAAGTTATATTTAGCTTTCTTCCTTCCAGTCGTGTAGCCCTAGCTGAAGTGGCTGATTTAGTCAGACTTAATTCTTTCGCATTCTGTATTAAGAACTGAGCTCTTCCCATGTGGTGGGAATGTTGTTCTTCAACGCATCCTTTAGGGATGAGCTTTTTTTGGCACAGGTACCTAATTGAAAACTCCAGAGCTTAGCATTATACGTATGCCTATACCGAGAAGTTTATCATGCTTTGAAATGTAGACATGTTCATTTCCTCACTCCTTTGGCTACTGGTACAACTCCAGAGTTCAGCATGTGAGGCCGTTTGGTAGTGTGTTTCTCCAAGCGTAGTGAAGTGAAAATGTGTCATTTTGTGCATTCTTTCTTTTCGGGTAAAGTTTTAGCTGCAAAAGCTGATAACGGATGAGGCGCAATCTCTTGACCTCCGTTCTCGCCAGACATTGCTCCAGCTGGGTTTCAATTCTTAGAGCAGCGCAAGTTGCTCGTAGGCAAAACAATCGAACCTTGGAGTTGATAATAACAATCTCGTGAGTTACGTTTTCATGGAAAATCTAGGACGATTTAGTCCCGAAGCATACTGCCAGGAGCAGAATTACGGGGCGAAACATTGCTAAAAGAGCGAGAGTCATGATCGTCAGATTATAATCGAGAGCTTAGTCTGGGTTCGTATTTCTCTTGGTTAAAGATTGTACGTTAGATAATATTCTTAACCGGTAGACTAGTAGATGCTCCCTGCCAAAAATGGCCGGACAAATGATGTTAATTTTTTAAGATGCCTTTTTATTTACGGTAAGTCTGACATGAATAATATTATTTGCAGTATCACTGATAAGGACTGCCGTTTCTCACAGTCTCGCTGATTGGGAATATAAACCTGGGAATTTTCTCCCATCTAAATCCTTGAGAGCGTGACCGAAAGACGAACGGACAGACCAACCAAGCAAGAAACACTGGGCTATTGATAAAAAATGGTGTAGTTTAAGACTTTTGGCGTAGGAATAAGTCATTTGATTTTGTACAATACCGAGGCACTCCACTTTTTAATCGAGATTTTTTTCTACAAGAAGTTACAAGTAGACCAACTTGGCTCGAGGACATCGTGAAAAAACAACCCCTGATTTGATTGCCTACTTGCCTGATTTGATGGACAGCTAGAGGACTCAGCTCTAAAGTTTGGAAATTACGCTTGTTAGCTTCTCATTAGAGACCGATTTGGTTCCTTGTCGGTCAACTTGCGAGAGAAGTTGGGACTGCACGGACGGTTGCAGGGCGCTACAACATGCTCACAACAATGCACAATGACGAGGCCCCACTTTTGTTTTCGCTCTCCTGATTTTACCATTTTACGGTGACTCGAGCCCCAAGGGATGCAGAGTTCACATTTCATGGTCTCGCGTGGACGTTCAGACCTTGCGCGCTACATCGGGCTTTTCTCCAGCAACTTCTCGTACAACGGGGCGGACTACATGCGGTAGTCGAGGGTGCTTACTATTCTACTCGGTCCTCACTTTGTATTTCTTATTTTGCTTTCCCAGAGTATGGGTGAGCTCCCTCTCTCGTGTGATATTCTTAGGTGCAGCTCGTCAGCTCAGGCATATTCATGCCTTCGTTATTTAGTTTAATATTCTTTATTCAGTATATTCAGCTGAAGCATTGTTACTCCTTCAAGCCCACCGTTTTCGGAACCTAAATCCTAAAAGTTTGTGACAATCGTGCATGGCTAAACGAACTCAATTAAACACTCCGTATTGACCGGAGCATGACCAATACAATACTTAACATTTATTTGAACTTTTCAGGATATATCCATCATGACCTGAAATAAACCAACAATTAATATGAACTTGATCCCCATTTTCAACTTAATGTTAAAACTTCAATTTATGCAATTTTTTTATATACTAATTCATGTTTTTTATTTACGTTATCTTATGAGATTTATCCCAAAACATTTCTACAAATGCTTAGGATTTCATTATCCCCATTTAATGTCCTAATTAATTTATGTTTGCGCCAGAATTAAAAATTCCTTGCGTGAAAAACTTTACGAAAACAGTTTCTCAGTGCGATTTTTTTAAGATTGAACTTGATTCATCAACGGTCTAATTTTGTAAATCGGAACCTGCTCGTGATGCACGCAAATTAGGAGAACTTTGTTCCATTGCGCTACTGACGCAAGAGTACAACGCGACGCTGGAGAGCGCGCACCGACCGTCCTGTATGGGCTCCTAAACTGCACGGAGCGTGCCGCTGTTCTCAGAGGCATCCCCGCTACGTTTGACGTGGTACTGCCGTGTATTTTGACTGTGGTCAATAGCTCCTCTCACCTGGGAAGTTATCGCATGAGGGGATCCAATCTGAGCAGAAAATAGTTGTGATTTGTAATAATCTGAGTGGAATATGCGGGGTGGGAGTTTCGACTGAAGTCTTCCTTGATAGTGACAATCAAACTTGTCCATTCTATGCGGCAGAGCTATAGCTATATCCTTAAAATAACGCGTTGATTTAACTTCATATCTGTACTTAATCATTCTGTAGCTTTTTCTTTTTCTACTTTTAAGCGGCATGTGTGATATATCATTTGGATAAACGTTACGTACGCTGTGCAAAGTGGTGAAACGCTACATAGCCAGTTTCAAAGTTTAAGAATTGGTTAGGCAGTGTGGAGCTTAGAATAGGCTTGGAATGAAAGCTTGTGAAGGATACCCACGTATGTTCTCTTCGTCGCATCTCGGCTAGGAGGATATGACGCAGCCAGACGGGCAACAAGCACCACGATGGCTCGCGCCGCGGTGACAGCGGTGCTGCATTTAGGGCTGCCCAGTCCAGGGGCTAGTGAGCTAACGCCGACGTTAAGCTTCGTCGCTGTGAATGCCCTGGCTCGTGAGGGTGCAGTTCGTGATCCATAAAACCTGTCCATTTCATCTAGAGTGAGGCAGAAAGGGCGGACAATTTTGTCTATTCTGCTTAATGCTACGTAATTTTATTATGGGTTCCGCCATGATCATGGGGGTAATTCCCCGTGATCCAGCTTGAATCACTACGTTGTATCTAAACTAATTGTTGTAAAAACTTCTTTTCAGTTCTTTAAAAATGTCCATATTTTGTGTAGCACCCTGTAATACTGTTCATACGAGTGTTAGAGAATTTGCACAAAAGTGGTTGTTGATCAGTTACCCTGGTTTAGAGCGGCTATGCTCCTTTTTCCATAACTGTAGAAGGGCACTTTTATTTTGTCAATGAATGAAATATTATGCAAGCAGTCGCTCGTATGTTTTGCTGTTGTCTGAATATTCATCCTTGATTTCGAGCAAAGCAATTAGGATATGAAACTAAACTATAATAATTCTGTCGTTCACCAGCGAAACGCTAGACTCTGCAGTGTAAATAAGTCTGCAAATTTAAGTCTTTGTCGTTTTTCGAAATAACTCGGTTAGAGAATGCTTTCCGGAATGCGACCTGCTGAGCAGCCAGCTTGAGACTTGTGCCCGAATTAACGGGACGTCATTCGGGAGCTTCTGCTATAAATTTACTAGGGCGATTTTTCCGGATTCTCCGTAATTGGGTGTAGATCAAAGAAGATTTATCATCATTTCGTCGTATTTCACCTCCAGCTAGCTCTACATATATCATTAGGAAGGTTTTCGATGCCTTCTTTAGGATGTAGTTACCAAGGGACTTGTGAGCTACGAAGCCTCATAGTGACTCCAACTACAACCGTAACATGAGAAACATTTCTTCGCAGTGCTTGCTCTTTCTTCAGTTGATCGGTGTTGTTCGTTTTCATATTGCTGTTAATTAGCCAAAGTTTTTTTGACCCGAGATTGCTTGCGGCATGGATGTAGCATGGATTTGGATGCGTTGAGGTAGTAACGGCCATGAACAACAACGGAAGAATCGCAAGCCTTACAGAACTTTGTTACATTTATGCTTTTGGCACCAGTTTTTGATTCCCAGTTATCGTGTCAACATCCTTCTAGATAGGACATCATCCTCACTTAAAATTCTCTCTCCAAATCTATGCTATTGTTTTACGCATTAGATGCAGTCAGTTATCCTGTTCGTGGTTTCCTTCGGCTGCCATGCGTATGCGTGGCCAGTAGATTTCCTTCTAGTATGCGGTCGGTTGACGTCCACAAATCCACCCATGGAGCAAGGCAGCGTTGAACTCTGTTATGAAATTTGAGTCGCGCCCCACTTCATGTAATTGTACACGCCGGGTCATCACTGATTCAGCAGGCGATATTGCATGGGGAGGGAAGTTTGAGCTTACAATTTGTATCGCTTCTTTTTCTCGTTTAGATTACTTTCTCATATGTCAGCTCTCGTGATGCACTTGCTAACGCGAGGCTTCATTTGAGTGATTGGCTCCATTTTTGTCATGGAGTTTTCCAGTGACTACTTCACTGGGTTTTTTATGAGATGCTCGCCTTTTTTCAAAAGTTGGTTTACGTTGAAAATTGCGTGTAGCAACCTGCTGTACGAGTATACCGTCAGCGGGAAATTTTACTGGCAACACGAGGTGCGTGTTGTGTAACTTGTGTGCGTAGTCTGGTGGATAATGGTGTAAGAAGCCGGTCCACGTCAATGTACCTAGCTTAGGTCATTAATACAACTATTTTTTCCTGCTTCTGAATTCCATACTAATTTGCTCGGAAAATGACGATAGACACAAGCCCCAAAAATGCGCAGCATATGATACATTTGACTTTTCTGGCTTCAAAAGGGTTTGTGTACGAAAGCACACGGCGTAGAACGCAGAGAAATAATTGTCATTATATAATAGTTTTTCAACAGTTACACGCTGTACAATTCTATAACATGTTTTCTGCGGAGAGTGCGTGATTGCCACGTCATTGTAACGGAGCACCAATGGTACCAATGACAACTTAGAAGTAATCGCAATAAAATTGCTTTAAGTGATAACGCAGGTAAAGGCATTTTATCGGTAGAACATATTACTATGCTGACTGATTGACTGATCTCTCAGTTCTTTCTCTTCTGAGAGCATGTAGCCAGTACACAGTTCAACCCTTTGTGTCTCCTGGTACACAGGTGTGACAAAAGTACTCGTGAAATTCTAACGGGATTTATTTCTCCTAAAAACACATTGATGTAGAATGAATCTAGCATTCAAACGTGCAATACGCTTTACATCGTTTCGCCTTTGCCAAAAGCATGCACACCAAAACATAAAAAATCTTAAGTTTGTTTCAGTGCAGATGATTTTCTTAGTTTGGTTAAACTTATGATGAATGAATCACTTACGCGGGTACCGACGCGAATAAGTCGAGCGCTCTGCTGAGGCGACCGTAAACATTCACAAGCTTAACAATCCCAGTCAAACATTTTCATCGTGCCATCGATAGATTTTTAAAATAATGGATAAAAAATACTTGATTGGGCCAAATTTTAGATAATATGGATACTTTGTGAAAGAGTTAGACTGGGGAGTGGCATACGAGTCATTATACCGACGAACACCGGCTCTGTTGACCACTAAGCGCGCAAAGAGATGTTGTGTGCCACTTGGTTGTTGGATATTTCGTTGAATT
>VOMN01068287.1:0-25872 GCA_014899125.1 Orchestia grillus | reverse complement strand
GGTGCTCGTGTGTGTGGCACGGGGGGTGCACGTGTGTGTATGTGGCACGGGGGGTACACCTCTCGCTCACATGTTCTTCTGCTGTATTCTGTGACCAGAGTCCTGGCAGATGTGCAGCGCCTTGAGGAGGTGTTCTAGCTACGGCCACGTTCGCCATTTGAGAAGTAGCTAATTGAGTTCATGCTCATTTTCTCCTTTTGCTCGGTAACACATATTTATGCCATGATTCTTTTTGTAAGCTCTGTAAGTATGAAATTTGATATATTTTTCAAACGAATGTAACCGTTTAGAACTCTCTGCAGCCAGTTCGGATTTTTTTCAATTTCAACAATGAGGGAAGGGCTTCGAAGCCAGTGTCCTGTACCATCAACCAGAGATGGGCTTTGACGCTATTTTCTCCCGCAGAAGACGTGGATGCCACATGCACACGGCAGTGTGGCGGCTGTGGCGAGTGGTACCATCCTGGCTGCAGCGCTGTTGCTGAGACACCCGTAGCGCACGTGGGGGAGGAGTGGCTGTGTGGCGAGTGCCAGCGGCGGGGCATGAGGGCCAGCGTGGTACACGATGTTCTGCTGCTCAGGAGCTTGCAGCTCGCCAGTGGTGGGTGGCGGTGTCCCTTGTGTGAAGCTTTAGAAATTTTTTAGTCGTCTTGCTAAGGAACTCGCGGCAGGGGAGCACTGTAGGCTACCGTAGCTTTAGATAGGCCTTCGGGATTTCTATCTTTCGTGTCCTGTTGCTCCTTTCCGTTTTCATTCCTTTTTCGCTATTTTTTAAGTGTCTTTTCTTCCTTTTCTTTCTTAACTTGCTGTTTCTATGCGCAGGGGATCCTGTGTGGGAACACANATAGTCAGAGTTACTGAAGCGCTGCTATCACCACCACCACCACTACTATTAGGAGCTCGCGGCTCACCAGTGGTGTGTTGCAGTGTACCTTGTGAAATTTTCGAGCGTTTTTCTTGGGTGAAAGCTCATTTCGGACACGGGATTATGCAAGTGCCTTTCTTTTACTCGTACCCTCATATTTTTGATCGAACTTTATTTATTGGTGAATCTAGATTGTCGTTGAGCTGTCTTGATGGCAAGTTTAATTTATCAGCATATCGCAAAATTCTTGGTTCCATTTTTTGATATCCTATTTTTGATATAACTTGTAACGAGCGGCCACCTTGAGGTGCCCTTGAACATAACATTCTCACAAGAAGTTCACTTGAAATGAGTGTTGAGTTGAGACAGATTAGTTCGTCACTGAGCACTTTCTTGTGCCCCCAGAGCGCCGGGTGCGGGACGGCAAGAGCGGTCAGCGCAAGGGCGACTCGCGGTCACGCAAAGCGTCCGCCGTGCGGCGCTCTACTGCCGCCGCCGACAAAAAGGCCACTGAAAAAAGGAGAGAAGCGGAAGCGCCTGTTGAACCTCCTCCTACTGTGCCTCCCGCCACGACACCTGTCGGGGCTGCCACTTCCATGAAAACGGTAAGTGCTTCAGTGTCGGTGTGGCTATTTGAGGTTGCGCGAAATGTTGTCTTGCTGAAGGTGGTAACTGCGAATATGAGGTAAATGTGGAAGTGTTTGCTAATTATTTCTTGAATATCTGATCTTGGGAGATGACAATGTCTCTTGAAGAGATCGAGTGCTCATAATTTTTTGTTGTTTAAAATATTAGATCAAGTTTGTTTAACGTTTCGCGCTTGATGGCTCCTGAATTTATGGTACGTGTTGACAGAGAGGCAGCGCCAACCGACGACCCCCAGCCAAATACCTGTCACCGCCTTCAGAAGCGACCGCCGCTGCACGCCAGTTACGGCCCGTCAACCAGCTCACCTTGGCCACCAAATCCGTGAAGGTGTCTTTCCCTGTCAATAGAAGCGGCCCCTCCTCCTCCTCCTACCCCTCTGGTGTGGGTGCGGCTGCCAAGCGGGCTGGTAGCAAGACAGGCCAAGGGACGCTCAACAGAGGCTCAGCCAGCAACATGAACGGTCGGAGCTTTGAGGCTAGCATCAGCACCAAAGACGTGAGCAGCAATAAGAGTTTACCCGACACGGTGCGCATCAGCAAATCTGCCCGCATCAACTTGACGAAAATCAGCGCGAGTTGCGTGAAAGGCGAGTCATCTGGAGTGCCCTGTGCCGTGCGGGTGGCCACGTGCAAGGTGGTCCCGCACCCTGCAGGTCAGGGAGGGAGACCGGCCGACGGTAGTGCGGCGGTACCCGTCATCAAAACCAGGAACGTTTCCAGTAGGAGCAAAGTTGCTATCGGAGGTCCTTCTACGAAGAAGACCGTCACCAAGGACACAAGTCTAGTGAAGGTCTTTAGGAAAATACTTCACAACAAAAGTGGTCTATAATACACGCTTTTGCAGTAGGGCTAGGTTTTATTTTTCAATTTGTAATATTTTCTAAACTGTGAAGCAAGTTACGCTGTCGTCGAACAGCCAGGCGATCACCCCTCAAATAACCTACCTTCATTCCTTCACACGCGTCCAAATTTATTCTATATATCTATTTGTTCTATTCCAGGTGTGCACTTTCTTTGCGTGTGAAACTATTTTTTCGAAGGAAAGAATATTTTTCACCGTGTCTGTTTTCAATCTATTTTTGCTTCTGAACGAAGGAGTTATTGTGCAACGTTCTTCTAGCAGTGGCCCTTTTAGGTACGAGGAACTAGAGCGGAGAGCTTTAAACAGAGCACTCTGTGACCGTTCGTAGTGGTGATACTTATGTGAATTGTGCTCCAATTGTGCTCATGTGAGGGAGCGTGCTGTGGAGACCTGATTTGGAGTTGTATCATATTCATCCATGCTCAAACCAATTCGTAACGTTAATTTTTGAGAGGTTTTGTTAAGAGAGAAAATTATTTTCTTACTTGCGCCTTTGGTTACAGCGAGTGCAGCCTGGCGACGCTTCACGGTTGCATTGCTTGCATCAGTGGCAGCTCATTTGGCCAGCGTATGGGGCCGTGAGGCTGACTGCACGAGTGCGTTATTTCCAGATAAATTTCTCGCTTGCAGTTGTGTTCAATTCAACTGATACATAGCGGGGAGACAACACTAAAAGGGAGACTACGTGATGCAGTCAATAATGAAATATAACGTTTTGGTTCAAATAAACAATTTTCGGGGATCTTAAAAACTTAACCTGATAAACTGCTGTAGTATTCGTTCTCTTTAGAAAACACGACGATAAATGTTGTTTTGTTTGTTTTTCGGTCTGAGGTAGCTGGTAGATCTGGTGTAATAAATACACTTTTAATCAAAAGTATGTCATCGACTCGGAAGTATCTTGAGGAGTCGTCATCTCTTAAGGATCGCTTGTTTCGCCAAGACAGATAGGTTGTTATGTACATTGGTTGTTCACTATGATTCTGTTTGTTGCCTAATTTTAGCGTGGCTGTGTAGCCTTTATTTCGTGTGTTGCCCCTTCTTAATGCCTGTTCCTCTGTTGAGTGCAGCTTCGCTCCAGGTGGAGCTGCAAGTGAGTGAGGTAGTGCGTATTTACTATACCTAGACGTAAGTATTTGCACAACTCCATTTTTTATGTATTTTAAAATTTTCGAGCACTGGTTTGAGGTAAAGAAAAGAGTACAGGTAGTAAAGGAACATATATTTTTCAGAATATTTGAAGAGAAAATGAACAAAATTTATTAGCAGCCAAAAAGTCAACTAAACGAAAAAATGTATTGTATAAAAGTATTTGGCCTGAAATAAAAAGTCTAGTATTTAGTGGCTTAACTTTTATTTGCAGTAATAGCGTGAAGTCGATTATTTGTTACTGGAAACTAACTTTTGATATTCCGTTGTGGTATCTCGTTCCATTCGTGCAGGCAGATGATCCTCACACCATCAAGTCTTTTGGACTTAAGTGCATGGCAGTTTTAAATATTCACCACAAATTTTAAATGGGATTGTGGTGAAGCAATTGGCTAGGCTGCGAAAGGACGCTTATTTTCTTAGTTGCAAACCGTTTTTCTCTTACTTTCGCCGTATGTTTGGATCCATTGTCTTGATGAAAAATCGACTTGCGCAGGCCGTAAAATTTTCTTACGCTCGGAAGCAGCTTCTGGTGCAATATTTGCCTGTATATGGAACTATCCTTTTTTCTATCGATGATTTGAGGTTCCTCTACGACATGGACAGTGAAACAGCCCCACACTTTGATGCTGCCTTCTCCATGCTTGCCTGTAGAGATGGTGTTCTTGTGATCTCAGGCAGTCTCGAAACCGGAGCTCGAAATTTTTAGAATACATCCAAAATAGAGTAGTGCGAATACTCACGTCCAGGCACAGAATTCTTTTCATTGCAGCCCGTCACGCTTATACGCTCCGTTCAGGAGCGTGGTCTGAGTTCTGGTCTTGGCTGTTCACCCCGCTTGTGTTTGTCGGTGGCCGAATTGAATGCCCTTTAATTTAGTAATTAGGTGAATACTCTTGTCGTCTGTCTTGTTTTCGGGTTATTCAAAATTTGGTGTACGCAAGTGCGTACTAGGGCCTGTCCGTGCTAGCAATCGTGTTTACATTTGGTGTGTGCAGTACAGCGGCCTACACTGAGGGAAGGTCTGTGGAGGCCTGTACCTGCCACCACTGCGTATCTCGTTGGTGAAGTGTCTGCTTGGTTCTTGATAACCTATTCCTTTGCACGTTTTTTGATGATCACGTGGTGTAATCAGGTTATTATTGTTAGTTTTTTAGGTACACGAGTACACTTTGGAAAAAGTCGCTTTGTGTCGGTGGATAAAGATAAAAACGCACTTTAATAATCCTGGAGGAAAGACGAGGCAACTGTTTTCAAGCATTGTTATTGTAAATGGAAAATTAAGCAAGTTTGCTCACCCAAATTAGAGAATTAACTGATTTGGTCAAAACGATTTGTACTCGTCCTTGTCAGAGAGGGCAGTTACTGTGCAGGGTTTTGCTGTTTTTACAATCTCACAGAAGCTCACGTTTATTGCTGCATGTCGTATGTTTCTAGTTGATGATATCCTCCAGAAAACTATACTACATTGTTTGTAAGAACCACCTATTCTAAAGTCAGTTAAAGTGGTATTTTGAAAGATTCTTCATCTAAAAATGTTGCTTCTGGGAATCCCGTGTCGGAACTCACCTTGTGGGTAGATTCACAGTTCTTTAAAGTTAATACTAAATGGTCCCTTCTCTTTCTGCGTGACATTGTCAGTCACTGAAGTACTGGAATCTATACTACGACTACAGGTGTATTGAAACATTTACAAGTGGAATTTATTTGAACTAAAGTTGTTAACAGCTAACGGTTTGAAAAGGTAGAATGTTCTCTCTAGCGTTAGAGTAATATTCGCTTATGTAGTGCTGTGTGATCTTAAAAATGTATACCCTGAGAGCTACGTTTTCTGGATATACCCTGAGAGCTACGTTTTCTGGATAATGCTCGTAAAAAGCGAATACAAATCTTCACATATCCGTTTCAATTTTAAATTCTAAATCAGTGCATTGTTATGCGGAACGAACAACTCGGGAGACATAAGACAGGCCACAGGGGGTAGGATAATAGTTAGGCTTATCTATCCTATGCTATGGGGATGGCGTCGCCAGAGAGGCACTACTAGGTTACCTCAGCTACAGTTGGATCTTCGGGATTTCAATCTTCCGTGCCCACTTTGCTTCTGTCCATTTTCATGCCTTCTTCGCTGATTATTCTTTATCTTTACTTCTTCCTCTTTCTTAACGTCTCGTTTCCATGTGCAGGGAATCTTGTGTGGGAAAACACTTGCGCACAGATTGCACGATTTCTTTAGTCCGTACTAAATATTTCTTACTCTCGTGAGATTGTATTTCATGTGGCTAGGGAGCTTTCAACTAATGAAATAAAAAATTTAAAGAATGAATTCGGGTGACGAAACGTACTATACGTTAAATTTTGTTGCTGCCTTTGAAAAGCGTGCGAGATTTTGTTCTCATCGCTTTGTAAGGCCAAGTTGTCTGTTGTTTTGTGTCATCGAGATTCCTTCGATATAAATATTGATTAGTTGAGTACAATTTTAAATATTTTAACCCTGGTGCACTCAATTAAAATGTCGCCTGCTGTACCGACGGACAGCTTGTTTCCCTGTGACGTCGTGCGTTTGTTCGTGTCTTATCGTAACCCTTTCGTAGGCGTCATTTCTTCATGATGAGACCAATTCCTCACACATGATCGCTGGTCAATTTTCCCTGATATTTCACAATTGTCACTTTCTGAAATTTGCAGAAAACTTCATCGTTTTGGTCTTGTACGTTAAGCTATATTACGTTTGAGTTGCGAATTGAAATGGACCGTAATTAATATTTTAACGCTAAAAACCCATTCATTAATGGCAAATCGCTTTTGTATCTATGATCTTGATTTTTATGATACTTAATAAATTGAATACGCCACGTAACCGAGTCAGGTCAGCTACACGCGTAAAGGACTATTTTCTGTAAGTCATATCTGATTATTAATTGCAGAACGGTCACACTATTTAGACCAATGACGAGCACATCTGATGAGACTTAAACGAGACCACGGTTGGAAACTATTGTCTCCGCATGTAGAGTGAAAGTTCCCCATTGGCAATTAGAATGCGAGTGCCTGACACTTCTTTGGCTTCCTCGCTGGGAGCGGTGTCGCGTCTTCCTTGTGTTGTTCTATAAACTGCACCGTCTTCAATTTGGTGAATATGCACTGCATTGAGTGACTTTATGTCGGGTAGAAAAATCGGCTGGTATCACAGCTCTGCTGACGCTGGTGGCATCAGCGCTGCTCCTTGCAACAGTAAGCCTCGTAGTCCGACGAAATACAGACATGTGTTTGAGAGTTTTATCTCCACAATTGGAGGATTTCGACGGTGAAGTTTTCTACACGAAACCGTGAATGATCTATTTTAAGTGTTATCTATCATGTAATTTCTGAAGACCAAATATGTATGTACGTATGTGTACAGATTAAGTAAGATACATTCATATTTTATACTATCTTTGTGAATGTAAATAAAGCTGAGAAGCAATTAGACGTCCAGAGATCGCACATAGTTGTTGACCAGCTTCCATAGGAATTAAGAGTTGAGCAAGTCGTAAAAGCCTCTCAGTTGATGCGCTGAAGAGTACTGTCCTTGGGAGTGTCTTGAGGTTGAGGACTTAGCTATTCTCCGAGGATCGGTAACAATTTTGAACTTCTTCCAGGGATGTTGTTGTTGATGCTTTTGGTTTTCATGAACTTACGATTAGCGGTTATCTTATCCTGAGACAAGTTGTTATTTTGATCTTGGTAACCATAATTCGAACGTTCTGTTTCGCTAAATTGAATCGACGATTTTTCAACCTATCCGTGACGCTAGTGAATGCAATCGTTCTAAACCATTTCGCTGATGTAACTCGACTGAGCTTTACTGATGAGATCACTTGAAGCGACTGCTGCGGTGAAAGTAAGGAATTAACGTGATGAGGGCTGTCGAAATTATCGTGCCAGGTAGCATTTTCTGTGAAATTTTCTGATGTCCTTTTGTATGTTTTCAGGCCGATTCAATTGGAATAGGCATGCTTACGTGTTCAGCAAATAGTGGATCCTATCTATGAGGCGTGGGGGGTGCAGCCCACAGCCTAGCTTAATAGTTCAGTGTACCGTCTTCAGCTGACCTGGTCGTGTTCTCGAAACACGCAAGAAAACCTCCTGTATCATCACTCACGGGAATTTTCACTTGCAGGGTTTAGTCACGTGCGGGTGTTTCAGATTTACGTCCAGATTGACACCAAAGACATAAAAGTACCCAATGCCTCTTCCAAAAGATGCTGGCAATTACGTGATTTGTTCGCGTTATTCCCGTGCGGGGTGTCCTGCGGCATGGTTTCGTTACCTCCTAGTCAAGAGGTCCCAGATTTGGTGCCCTGGGCTCCTGGGCGCAAGTGCTTCCCGTGCCAAACGAAAGCTAAACAGGCCACGCCTATAAAACGGTGGTGCGCGGGTGTAGCCTTGGAAGGCTATTTTCAAGATTCCATGGCCTCATATACATTTCCCTCACGTCTCGACATGACAGTAGTGTGTGGGCTTGCTGAGCCAAAAGCCGTGGCCTGGACACTGTGACATTCTCCAACTTTTACATTACGCTGTGATCTTATTGGTCCGGGTCGACAATAATTAATATTGATTATTGTATTGTGGGAAATTGAGTGGTTTGCAAGAGTTAGTAATTGTGTGGTTGCTCACTGGCTCTCGCATCACTTGTGGGTAGCGCGATTGGAGCAGCGATGATGTGACAGGCTCCGTCTGGAGCTTGTATTGCGTATCGTCGGTTCTTCGTGTATGGTTGAAATTCGCTATCGAAGTGAGCTCGCTGTCAGTATCTGCACTGCTCTGTAACGCATGATTATTTGTCATCGCCTTGGATGATATTTTGCATTGAGACTTTTGTTTTTCGAAATGCATGTTTAGTGCTCGTACCGTGACACATTTGTAATGATATGATCTAGCAATTTATAACATATCATGTACTGTATTCCAGCTATTCCAGATGTAATGGCTTGGTCGTCTAAAGCATGTGCCCTTTTGCCCTCGTATTTGGATATGGTTCGCATCGTGCGTAAAAACTGATTTCGGCATCCGTATAGCATTCTTGTGATCTCATAGGTAGTTACTAAGGACTTCTCATTGCTCATCCTTGTACTATGCCGTGTAAGTCTTACGTAAAATGCCTTGTGAATAAGTTTATTAATAACCTGTGATGAGAGCAGAGTTTGACGTCGCTCATTTGGAGGTGGAGATCATAAGAAATCCCTGTTAGCGAATCGATTACAAAGCAGGGCACCGTCCGTGCCCCTCGCATGCATCATTACTTCTGTCCTTCGTTGCACTCGACCATTCGTTAATCGCCGAGTGCGTCCGAGTGAGAATACACTTACCCTGGGTAGGCGGGACTTCATGTCGAATTGATTTGCTACCACCGTATACAAGATATCAAAAAATGATCGGAAGCTTAAACATGAATCATTCACGAAATGAAAATCATTCCTCGTGAAAGGATATTTTATTTCGTTATACTGTATAAATACTTCGCAAACATTTCATACACGTTCGATTGATTTCTTTTTGGGTTTTTTAAAAATGCAGAAATTATCCTAATCGAAGCAATGGCCGAGCACAACGTTATAACACGTTGGTACAAGAACGTTCTGATACATTGACGTCAAAACTTCTTCGTATGATTTTTAGTTATGTCCTTTTCCACGAACTTTTGTAATCCCCCTCGTAGGTTGTGCCATCGGTAGCAGACACAATGTACCTGTCTGAATACATATTCCACTGGCCAGAATAGAATATAATTAACTGATATCATTGAGGTTAAGGTTTTTCATGTTTCGAAATTTAAGGTGGCCGAGCAAATGCTAGTACAGTGATGCAAACACTATGCACAAACCACCAATATTAGAATATCTGAACAAAGTTGAGATCGTTTAGTTATAATGTATACTGAGGGCGTACTAACAGAGATCGTCTCTAATGTTCAACACTTATTTTTTTCACACTGAATCGTTGCTTTCATATAAGTACTAATTCTATACACCTAGCCTATATAGCACGATAACAAAATATCATATCTGGTTCAAACAAGTTCCTCTGTTTGAACAGAAGTAATCATTCTAAGTTACTTACATTATTAAAGAGAGATTAAATTGAGCTCTTACAATTACATAAAAACAAATGACCTATCAAGTCTGGCGTCTTTACCCAACGACTTTTTGTTGACGTATATGACACGACTCTTGAGGTGATACGTACTACTAGTAGGTGACTCAACTCGTAGGTGACGTGAGCGACACTCACGACTCGTAGGTGACGTGAGCGACACTCACGACTTGTAGGTGACGTGAGCGACACTCACGACTCGTAGGTGACGACAGACTCGTCGTTGCCTCTGACGAAGAGGAAGGGAGGCAGGGCTGCGCTGACGAAGTCGAGCCAGGCCATGTAGAGGGTGGCAGGGACGTGTTCCTTGGAAGCCCTGGGCAGCGTCCTGACGGCGTAGGATGGTAATCAAAATTTTTGTACAATAAATGAATGAATTAAAATATCCCCGTCCATTTCCATTGATTTATTCAATCAAATTTACGGATGATTTGGTTAAATTGAAAAAGAAGCAAGAATTGAGTAGAATTGAATCTAAGTCATTGTCTAAAGCAAAAGAAATATTAGAATATCTGCTGTCGAGATAGGAATATGATGTGGAAACAATCAATCCTAAATATTGATATGAACCTCAATAATTATTGATAAATTCGGAACCTCCAATGCAACATCATTTATCCTTCTACATAAAAGGTATCCTTTCAGAGCGAATGACTTCTGACGCGGATGGGACGTTTTCTATAATTCAGTGTGCGTCCTTTTACAGAAGTTTCCTTTCAGAGAAAAAAATTCTTGATGATGCCTCACATGGTGTCAAAAGAGAGCACGACTTGGGCTCTCTAGACCTAATCAGTCTCTAAGTAAACAACCTGGAGTCTATTGATAACACTTAGCGACAAGAAAGATCTCTCGTTCATTGAAGTGAATCACAATTAGGCCATCCAACTCACCCTAATCGAATCAAACGCAGGATTAATCTCTGCAAGTGGTGTACGACTAGCTCAGCAGAAGACAAAGCTATAGTATGATTCTTAAAACTATTCATCGGTTCAACTAATTCAGGCTATGAAATTTGTCTTTGTTTCAAAACATATCTAAGAAAATAAGCAAAAAACTTTCATATTAGAGGACAATTACGCAATTCAGGTGAGACTATATTAAAGCAAACAGACTGCCCGAGATTAGGAAACATTTTGTGTCGACAGAACGCAGCACACGTCACACAAAAACACCACTGGACTGGGTCAAAGCCAAGGCACGTCCGTCGCCTGCCGTACTCACATGACGATCAGGTTGGCATCTGTCGAGTACTTGACGACCTCCTCTCGTAGTCTCAGGTACCTCGTCGTCTTCACTTGATTTATCACTTCGTCCTCGTCGGAGATCGTGAAACCAGCTGGACCAGGAAAAATGATCCTTTCTTACATTTTTGATGAATACAATGAAAACCTTATGATTAAATTCCTTTTGTCACCAATACGATGCCTTTGATACCGTCAAACGATGCAGACAGAGACTACTTTTAATGCTGATGTTTCATTCTATACGAAGCATTCTATGCCAAAATTCAGCTCAGGTATCACAGGAAAAACATCCCTTGTGTTTCAAGTAAGTTTAAAGTACCACTCAGAATTATTTCTTTACTCCACTATCGGGAAGAAAAGTTAGGCCAAGGAGAATTACTAACTCGGTCTTTTTTCATATGAATTCAGTATTTGTACGAGACGCTTCTTCTAACTAGGATAAGAATGATTGTAGCTCACTAAAAGTCTTTCCTGGAAATAGAGACTGACTTCCAGCGTTGAAAGGTAATAAAAAGAGTGACGAATATATTTCATGTGAACCTGAAAGTAAGGTGATAGAGTTAGAATATGAACAAAGTCGGCACGAAAATAGTACCAGTGAATTTTGATTCAAACCTTGAGACGAGCAAAGTGTACGCCACATGAGTATGAAAACTTACGAATCTTGTGCCCGCGGCACCCCTTGAAGGGAAAAATCAAATCCTGGAACTCAGTAGTCGTAGATTCTTTTGGCTTCGCTGTGAGATCAGTGACAAGGACCACATCAGTATAATTTATTCTGAGCTTTGAAAGAAAACCAGCAAGGTTCTTCGTCTCAGTAGTGATTTCATTTTTCTTGTTAGCCAAGGAGAAAAGTCTGAGCTCGCAGTGACTCCAGGCTGCTCGCTTCTTCAAGATGTGGGGCAGCAGGACGGTCATACCGCCGTCGTCGTACAGCCACCATACGTCTATGGTGCCCTGAGGAAACACGAAATTTCATCCATAAAAAGGTAGTCTTAAGACAGTACCGCATATCGAGACAGCTTAGATGCTGTGTTTCTTTTTTACATGATTAACGGGCCAACGATCACTGCCCATAGGGCTGGCAGTGCATTCACACGGTCTGTATTATTAACGGTGATTGATACAATAAAAACCAATGCGTCCACTTAAGTCGACAGCGAGCGTTGTCACGTTTTTAAAAATTGTGTAAAATGATCTAGAAACTGGATTAAGCGTATGAAAAGTATCTTTCTATTCGTATTAACTTACTCAATTTGGAATTTCATATTTACATGAGAACAAACTGAATATTTCGTATTGACAGGCTAAGGACTAATCCAAACGTACTGGCTTTTGTTTCCGTCGAAACATCAAGGATTTGTTGATTTCCTGTTCATTGAGAGCTCTGCCATGCACCTCCAGGAGAGGAAACACAGGTGTCGCCTTCCTTCTGAAGGTCTTGAGCTGACTACTGGGAGCGATGCCCTTAGGTCCCCCCGTCCCTTGGGTCACCTCGACCCCCTCTGAAGAGACGTAGCTCTGGTTGCTCACCCTTCCTGAACAATGAATATTTTGTTAACTTTTTTACAGCACATTCGAATCTCTCGTCTACGGACACTGCATGTTAAAGGATATCGGTGGAGACAGACAAAATGTACTGGTCTGAATACATATTCCATTGGCCAGAATAGAATAAACTGATATCATGCAAGGTAAACGGTACCACTCGAAATATAATGGTGCTACTTGAAATGAAATCGTGCCTCTGAAAATAAATTGAGCCTCTTAAAACAAAGTGGTGCCAATGAAAGTACAACTGTGCTACTCAAAATAAAATGGTTCCACTGAAAATGAAACGGTGTCTGCAAATAAAACGGCACCATCAAAATAGACCGGCATCACTCAAGATGAAACACGTTATCACTGAAAATAAAACGGTGCTTCTCAAAACGAGAAACATTACCCATTAATTCAAATGGTCGAAGAAAGGGGAAAAATTTACACCCATCAGAAAACGAGGCAAAAAAATTAACAAATATACTTTTCATAGCGTTTACCTCGCAGGCGTCGCTTTTTCATTATTCAGTAAATTCCACGTGACAAGAACAGAATGCATCATCCCAGACTTCCACTCTAGCAATGACTCAATAAAGTTTTCAACTATGTGCAAGCCAACAAAAGCTATCATAATCTCTTGAACACTGAATCTTTCTTTTCGCTTCTTCTTCGGGATCCCTGATTTTGCAATCGAAGAAAGCATGGCAAGCTAAGACCCATTCGCGCTTAAATCATCTCCATGGGAGTTGCAAAGGGCCACACGACATTAACCTCTTCTTGGTGGCAGCTGCAGACTTCACCAGCTGCACCTACACTCTGAAGCGCGGCATAAAGTTTCATTAGTCCGAAAAAGAACAATGGTGCTGTACTGACTATTTCATAAGGTTGCTGCAAGCCTATTGTACGAAGGTGGCTGCAGTCTCACTACAAAGATACTTTAGCGTTATTGGGAAACGCGTTTTATTGTCTAAAATAGTAAGCGTTTGCTGAAATAGATATATAATTTTTTTCAGCTCTCGTTGAACTAGATTCTAATTTAAAATAGATCTTACCTGCGAGGGACAACGCGTCCAGGTCAGCACAGATGACTTTGACGGTTGTACACGAATCAATGCGAACTCTTTTTGTAATGTCGGACGCCGGATTCTCGCCGGACTGAGTTTTGATAGCTCCATTCTGAGCAGGCCCGTATTTTGTAGCCTCATACTCAGCCCCGTCACCCTCAGTAGGTTCATACTCAGTACATTCATTTTCAGTAGGTTTACTTCCCGAGGGCTCATTGTCAGCGGACTCATTTTTAATGACATTATTTCCAGCAGGCCGAGTGGCACTGGTATGAGGGTCTGTCAGGCACCGATGACAGACTTTATGAAGACGTCCAGCTCCCGACTTGACCACTGCCTCTCTTGCTGCTGCAGCCGAGAATGGCTCCTGCACATTAGTGCTGCCTGCCTCAGTACTGCCACTGCCAGCCGAGGGTCTGTCTTCTTCGTCAAGAGTTAGAACTTCATTGAATATTTTGGGATTTAATGACGAATTAGCGATCTCATTTTGTACAACATTTCCGTTACTTTTTGGAAGAACCACTGACTCATAGAAGGAACTTGGTCCGACTACATTGAGGTTTGTATCATTTCTCTGTGCAATGCCATTCGCAGGAATTTCAACCTTTGTGGATTCTCTGTTCCATTTCACAGTTAAATCCAGTCCATCGGCCACTCTTAAGATGGCGATGTTCTTCGCCGCATTCATTGTGTCACTGAAACGAAGTAAAAAAGAAGTATTTATAAGGAGCATTCCATGCCAAAATTCAGCTGTGTCTCTAAGAAAAACATCCCATGAATCACAGTAACTTTGGAGTACCACTGAGAAATATTTCTTCCCTCTACTATCAACTTTTTTCTGCAAATAAAAACAGATAATAAGGCTGAGATCAGAAAATTACAATTATGATTCAGTAATTTTCAAGACTGGTAATTCTCAAAAGTTAGCAAACTGGTGAGTTCGAGAGCAATTAATGAAAGCCCTACAGCTTCATGGACTAGGGGACAAAGTAGTCATTTCTGACACATCTTCCATGGGGAAGATGTGGGCGTACTGGTAGCGTGATGGGCTCGTAACCGAGAGGACCCTGGTTCAAATCTCAGCTCAGTCGAGGCATTTTCACGTAAGCAGGGAGTACTTCCCTTGGAAAAGGAAGTTTAAACCATACATCCCTCACCACGCCAGTAGTGGTAAGGCACTGGAAACCCAACGGTAAAACGTTGAAATTAATAAAGGTTCTTTTTTTTCAGTCGTTTGTTGTGCATTCAAAAACTAATTAAAAGTCAGACTCTAATATCTGTGGTGATGTCAAACAAGCTGAATACACGGTGTACAAATTGATGCGTGCCCACACCAGACCCACACTAGACCTACACTAAGCCCACACCACACCCAATATACTCACTCCAGGCCCACACCAGGCCAACACAAGCCTCACACTAAACCAACACCAGGCCCAACCAGTTCCGCATCACATTAGTCCCGCATCACATTGGTGCCGCACCACACCAGACCTGCATGATACCAGGTCGGCATCACACCAGACGACTCAGACACCACCACTCACTCGACAACATCCCGGTAGGCCACCACCTCAGCCGGGCTGCTCGAGGGCCAGCGACCCATGAAGCCCATCAGGAGGACGTCGGGTCTGAGCTTGCCCACCCCTGTCAGCTGAGAGCAACACAGGACATTCATTAGGCATCCCGGTTTTTTCGAACATCTGGGACGGTCAATAGTGCGATCTTATCGTCTTAATAATTGAGTTAGGCTACGTCCGCATGCGACAACCTAAGTTTTGCGGATGTCGCTCAAGTGAAAAGATCACCCCCTGCAAAAGATAAAGAGATCACAAAGCAAACCCAAAAAAATTTCATGAATTTATCGGATTTACTTTCCGTGAGGCATGTGCAGGAATAAATCCCATTGCTACCACTCCAGTAGTACGTCTTAATTAATGTGACCAAGCTGCATTGTACCTGACGGGGGCGTACACAGCGATGTACGTTAACGGAGACTCGTAGACAAGACGCACCTGCATCAGGAAGGCCGCGCCCTCTGAAATGTTCCTCGCATGCACCACAGAGTAGAAAGCCTTCAGGTTGGCAGCGGAGAGAGCACGACGCCCTTCCCTCTCCAGTGCACGCAAGTCAATCCGCTCCAGTAATGGCTGCGAATCAGAGTTATCTTACTGAACGATTATTGTTATTTAGCGTGAGCAATTGACGTACAGGGATTACGATACATTAAATGGAGGTGTATGTATACTGTCTGTATCCTGATGCGTTCTATTGTCAGGAGTGTTTTGTGGAAAATACCTGAAATTCATGTTTGCTGATGGAAAAGAAAACAGCTTACCCGTATGCACAGGGCTGAGCGGTGGTACCACCTTGCCGACTTTATTCTTGTGAACGGAGCTACGGGACTCCCTTAGTGAATCCTATCAAATCTAGGACCTGTTCTTACAAAATTAAACTTGTGTTAGATCTTACCTTTAGTTACTTAGAAGCATCTTCACTCAAATCGTAATTTATTATTCATTGTTATCTGTGTTATATATCCTTATATATATTGTTCTTCTTTGAAAATAAATTGTTAATTAGACCTATTTTCTTTACCCATTTTTCTTTAAGATAGTTTTGCTCCTAAATTCGAAATAATTCTGAAGGGATAAGTAAATTCCCTACAACAGTGTCTGGGCACAAGTACATATTTGCGAAACCCTATTTTGATATATTTTGGAAATTTTGAGCTTTGGTTTGGTGTTCAGAGCGCTGGTAGTTAAAAACAGGTGGGCTGGTATATACAGAAAACGTGTCTTACTAGAATATTTAAACACAACCCAACTAAATTGAATGACAACCAGGAAATCAACTGAATCAAAAAAATGTTTGGGACAAAAGTATTTGGCCAAAATTGATATGACCTAAAATGAGCTAAAACTCTCGCATTAGCTTATCAGAATATTCTTAACTTAATCCGGATGGGGATAGAGTCATCACTAGGATTTGCAGCTCCCTACGAGTTTTAACAAGCAATGAACTTAAACAATTTCGTAAAGTTCATAGGTTGGAAAATAAATAATCTAATATCGTTATTTTATTGCACCACTTGAGAAACTTCGTTTAAAAACTTTTTATAGAGTTTCGAAAACGTATGTGATTTTTTAATTCCAATTTTTTACTCTCCGATGATAATGACAATTTCTCCACTGCTCTTCCTAATGAAAACTATATTCCATGTGTTACCATAATAAATAGGATAAATTATGAGTTGCAAAATAAATCAATGAGATTTAGCTCCAAAAAATATGCCTCAATATTGACATAATAAAGTGTATGATCTCCTCCTATAAACGAAATACAAGTCTTCTGTGCATCAAAATTACTAACGACCAGATTGAATAAACTATTCATCAAAATTCCTGAGAATTATTATCGATAAAATGCCTGACCTTTAGAAAACGTATCATGTATTGGCATTAAGGTATCGAAATCTATTAGGATTCTGAACAAAGTAAAAAACATATTACCTACAGAATCGCAAAAATAATGTGCATATCATTAATTCATCCGCACCTGTAATATGGCATAGAAGCATGGCACTGAACTAACAAAAATAAAACAAACATACTTTTTACTCTACAAAAATAGCCATTTGGGCGATGGGAAACTTTGAATATAATGCACACACTAATGACTCACAAAAATATTTGACAATTCTTAAACTTCTTGATCTCTACCAATGTACCCTCTGTACATTCATGTATAAAATTTTGTGTAATGAAGACGATAAAAACCAGAAGCAAGGAGTTTCTGCTCAAAATGGCTGTCATGAATATTTGACTAGGAGCCGAAGTAAATTTATGCTTTCCTATTATTTCATAGCCAAATAGCAATTTAACATTCACAACAATGGTATTAAAACTCGGAACTCATTGCCGTCTGCCGTTTGTCTCATTCTCAGTAAGTTATCTGCAAAACATAAAAAAGGAAATATGAATGAAAAAAATTTAAAGGATGTAACACTTGTAGAAAATAAATTGTTGAAGTTGTTTAAATAATTCATGAAAAAAATGGAGAGTTCCATGTTCAGGCATACCATATGGAACAGAAGCTGCTTCCGACAGCAAGAAAATAAACGGCCGGCGAAGTGGACCATTCAGCAAGACAGTGGTTCAAACACAGTGAAATTACGGAAGGATGATACGCAAATAAGAAAATAAGTGTCCTTCTGCAGCCTGGCCAATTGCCTGACCTCAATTCTATTGAAAATTTGTGGCTAATATTCAAAACCGCTGTGCACAAAACGAGTCCAGACAACCTTGCTGATTTGAGGATCATCTGCATACACAAATACAGTAGAACCAGATACCAGAGTGCCAAAAGTCAGTTTTCAGCTACAATAATCGTCTCTACGCTATTACTGCAAATAAAAATCACTCCATTAAATACTAATGACTTGTTGGCCAAATACTTTGGCTCGTTCATTTTTTTTGTGCATGTAATTTTTTGGTTTTCAATAAATTTTGCTCTATTCTGTTTAAATCTGGTATATATAAGTTTTCTAAATCACCTGTTCTTTCTACCCCAAACCAGAGCTTGAAGTTATCAGAATAAGATCCCCGAACAAAAAGTTAGCTACCTATTATTTTTCGAGCTCCTTTCGAGGGTAACTGTCATTAATTGGCATCACAGTCATTCAGAATTTGTCAGGTATTCAGATTGGCCAGCCAAGTCCCTCGATATGAGCTCGATGAAAAAATTGTGGGACCACCTAGAACGACAAGCTAGACGTCCAGAAGATCGTTTACGCACGTTAGGCGCAGTTTGAGATCATTAATGCATTAGGGTTCATAATTACCCAGGTGTACACTAAGACACCTGTAGACTCGATGCCACGCAGAATTGCCGCCATTATTTGTGCTAGTAGAAGTCTTACCTCATATTGGTAGCAGGTGAAAAATATTTCGCCTGGGGAGCTTACATCAAAAATAGAGGTGTATAAATACTGATGTCCAGGTAATGTGTTTAGTTCAACTGATCAGACTTCACACTGAGTTCTGATCAATGCAGCGCGTCAACTCGCACGATGCCTATCAATCGTACCTTGCTGCTGACCCATCTGGGCCTTGTTATCAACATATTGTAACAAATTCATAGTTTCCCACACCGTTTTCGAAAAAGAGCAACGCTGATACACAATTACCTGGTGTGTGACGATGTGGCTCACAACGAGCATCGACGTGCCCTTCGTGATCATGTGTGCGAAGTCGACGAGTGGGAACCTGTTAAGTCCTTCTCCAGCGAGTACCAGCAGCTGCGGCACGTACGTCTTCACATGGTTGGCCTCCTCCTGAAGGGCCATGGCGGTGCGGAGGGCAGCGTTGTACACTGCCACCTGGTTCGAGCCGCCCCAGTTCACTCCTGTGGCAGGGAAGTTGCTCTTTTGGAGGTAGGTTCGAACATAATTATCATCAAAATAACCGAGAAACAGTACAAGACTTTTAAAAGAGTGAACTAAAGCAAGCATGCAACATTTACGCGAGGGAGAGTGACGAGTGTGAGACGGACGTTTCGAGCTTCCTCTCATTCTCAGTAAGTTATCTGCATAACATAAAAAAAGAAATAGGAACGTAAAGCAGAAAGATTAAAAAATAATTATGACTCATGATAAACACAACCTCCTGACTAAAGCGAACGAACATGAATAGTGAATCACAGTCCGCCATCTTTTTTGTGCCACGTTACTTTTTTTGTTCTTTCGAGATATTTTTACCTATGACGCCGTTTTCATTGCTGATAATGAGCGAATACTCGAAACGTCCATCTTATCCTCACCACTTCCCTGAATAAATGTTCTATGCCGCGCTCGAACTCTCTCCTTTCTTTTAACATCTTAGGCTTAGCTTGAACATATTTGAGTCACGTCAGAAAGTTATTCTTTAACGACGCTGATCTGTGTCTTTCTGAACGCTATAAGGTTATAGAAATGTAACTAACTTTGTTAGATTATAATGAAAAAAATATAGGATGTTATAAATTAAAAGAAGCAGGAATCGATAGTGTTGATCTTACGGTAATTCAAGACTGCTTGAGTTCTCTGGAGTACGTGAAGGATTTCAGGGTAATGAAAAGTAACATCTGAAATGACGTGCATGATCACGATATAAATGCATATTGAACTTGTGGCAAACCTATTTAAATTCGATTTTAAGTCTTGTTCTTATATCCCAAATTTAAGTGCTCGTTCCTTTCTTAGTATTGAAGATTTTTGATTGAACTAAAATGCTGAAATTCTGCATTAGAGGCACAGAACGTACCACTCGTAATAAGAACTAAATTAACGCACGCTGCTCCACACTGTGTTGGTCACGACAGAGGCGTCATATATTCCCTTGAATTTACTGTATGTGTTAAGACTGGCAAGAGGCCGAGGTATGTCTAACGTACCAAGAGTCTCCAGACAGAGATGCCATCGAGTTGAGCACACCACGTAAGTAACTGGAGTGCAGCACCGACGTACGATGCACGTAGACTTGTGCCGTGTGCCAGAGGTGATCAATCTAACATCACGACTTAGTGATTGCATTTGCAAAAGTAAACTACAAACAATCACTGAAAATAAGCTTCCGGCGCAGTAGATCGTCTGCCATTCCAGCTTCAAACGAAGGTATTTAATTTTAGGTTGAATTTATACATTGTCAGACCAAATCTTGTTTAGTTTAACTTGTGGGCTCCATGATGTAGTGGTGAGCATGATGGCCTCACAGCCGAAACGGCGAGGGTTCGAGCCTCGGCTCAGGTGGGGCTTTTCACGCGACTGCGGAGTACTTCCCTTGGAAAAAGAAGTTTATACCACACATTCCTCACATCCCTCACCTCACCAGTAGTTGTAAGGCATTTAAAACCCAGCGGTAAAACGTGTTGGAAAGAATAAAGGTTCATTTGAACTTCAGCATGAAAGATGAGCATAGACCTAACAAACCCATACGATCAAGATAACATAATAAACGAGAACAGTGAAAGTCCTCCCTTCCTACAAGCAATATATTACTAGCCTATTAGCATATAACACATACCAACCTTACAAATGGTAAAATATAAAAATAATTCTTCCACTATCAGTTGAGTGTTAATCTAATAGATGAATTAGGTTTATTTTTACCACGTGCAGCCGCGCATACGGTTGCTCAAAAATCGCGCCAGCTGTGACCTAGAGAGATCGCCCCTGATCTACTCTCAAGTTTTAGGTCATTTTCTGCTCTGAAGGACCAAACAGTTGGGGAGCCTCTCTCCATGCTTTCAAACACAAAAGTTTCGGTATCATGGAAGTCCCGTCTGAATTGTGCTCCAAAAACTAGCCCATGCATATTGAACAGTGTTTCATTTTTGCCTCTTTCCATTTCTCGGGGCGGACGATAAAGACAGGGTGAGTACCTACCAGTTATGCCATATGTCACACAGGACGGAGTCCTTCCACCACACCCACGGCCGCAATGGGAACGAGTTCGGCTGCCTTCATCAAGCAGCATGATCTGCAGTGCCCAACTGGAATACTCGCTTCACCTGAATTTTTTTCTTGTTACGAAATGCTGTTAGAAAATTACACAATCTTCATCTTAAACCCAACTTTTAGGCCGGAGTAACTGAAGCGGCGATGATCGTTAAATGAGACAATTAAAAGATTAAAAATTAGTGCCTTTACCAGGTTTGCGACACTTGAGAACGAGGAAGAGGATGACGGCGACGGCGACGGTGACGCCTGCCGTGACGAGGCTGATGGCGAACATGGCCGCTATGCACAGCACGCCTCCAAACATGCTCAGCCATTTGTTGTAGTACTGTTCCAGGACATCAGATTAGTGCGGCAAGTTTGCTAGCGCTTCTGACACCTCGTCGATTTCGCAACATGCTAACACAGCCTTTCGAATATCTCGACTTTAGAGTGCTCAGTAACATTTAAGTATCAAAGTTAAATTGGGTAAAATATAGACAAAAGACGAAGCGCACGGATTCGACAAATAAAAGTTAATAATACAGAACCAGATCAGCAAATATTCAGAACCAGCTAGTACAAATACTGTTCCATAATAAAATGAGAGGTGTGGATGGAATTTTCTTAAAAAGTCATTCATAAATTTATGAAAGACATGTGATAACTAGAAATTTATTGAAGGCTGCGGACGACGCTTTGGAAACACCTCACATAAATTTGGTGAAAAAATATGAACAAGCAAAGAGGTTCTATTCTCGTAAGTTCAACGAAAAGCCGCTCTCACGCAACCAACCTGAGCTCTAGCTGGGGTCGTGGGAAGCATCAGTTGCTTTGATGGTGAAATAGGAAACGTGAGCGGTTGCGAGCGAAAGTTACTTGTCAAAGAGATCTAAAATGTGCTCATGAGGGTTTCATGTTTAGGATTTAGGGCTGAATTTCTTCAGCGACGGCAATTTAACAGTAATCAAGGAGTAAATTATCATTTTTATTTGTTCCCTTCGCGAAAAGTAAAATACGAAAAACAGAATGCATTTTTAAATAAACAAATCAAGTGTATTAACATATTTTTTGTTATGCTTTCTTAAATTTATGGTAAAGCTCAAAATTAATTATAAAAATTGAAATTAAGAGGAACGTTTTGCACTGACCTTAAAGGAAGGCCTCCAGCTGGGGTGGTTTTGGAAGGTGGCGTAGCTGCTCGCGAAGTTGATGAGGGAGTAAGACGCCAGGAAGAAGTTGGTCAGGTACGTCGACACAGAGTTTAGATCCCCTGCGGCAAATTGAAAATTAGCTAATGTTCGATGTTTATTTGCGCGCTCACAGGGTGAGACTGTATTTACTAACACTAAACCAAGCACAGCATAATTTCGAAGCCATAACACTTTCCGATATTGATGTACAATGAATAAAAACCCAATGTAAGCCCAATTGGAGAAGTGAAGCACAAAGTACAGGGAGCGATTGGACGCAGACTCACCGACCATAATGCAGCCCAGTGCGATGCAGTAAACGAGGACGTAGGCGAAGATGGGATTATCACTGGCCCCCCAACCTCTGCCAAGGAACTTGGTGCCGGGGTACAGGTTGTCCTTGGCGATGGCCTGCAGCACGCGGGGCGCCCCCACCAAGGAAGCGATGGCGGAGGACAGCGTCGCCGCGATGCAGCCCATGTAGATGAGCGGGTCGTAAACGGACACCAGTTGCATGATCTGGTGAAAGCACCAGGCAAGTGTACAGATTACCTAGTCAATGATTATTAACGTTGAAATTAAGGGTGGCACATAAAAACTGATCGATAGAGAGGAGTTTTAAGTTAGAAATTATTTGACTGGAAAAGGCGAAACAAAGTCCCGTGAAAGGATATGTTGCTAATTTGTACTTAGTAGAATTTTAGATATTTTCGATGAACATTTTGTATCATCCTTTGCATAAATTCCACTAAATAAGTCATCAGTCGCAAAACTCTGCGGTTAATGCATCGAATATTTAAGAATAGAAATTTGTTTTCACTGCACTCTGACTGGGTAAGAAAATCTAGTTCAAATGATTCGATATTAAGAATCCAAATATCTTAGCGAAGATTATGCAGATGTTCATTATATTTTTGCGCATACTTCGAATATTCTCATCTTTATAGAGAACACCTTCAGAGCCAACGTTATTACCGTGAGGATATAAATTTATTTCAGTTAGGTGACTTTCTCACCCTCCTTCATTAAATAAAACGTAGGTTTATCCCTATAAGCCTTTGTTCATTGCATGGATTGCGGAGTTCCTGTTGAACGCCGGTGATTAGAACGGCGAAACCGCACCGCCCTCGAATTCAGTAAGGGTTATACTTGTATCGTATTATACGGTAAGAAAAAAAACCCTACTGAAGCACGTCAAAGCAAAGTAGATCTCTCAGTTCAAGAAATTATAAGTTATTGCATAAATTTCTACCAATCAGGCCATATGTGAACTTTACTTTGAATCACAGAAAAATTAATGTAAATTAAGACTGTATGTCATTCGAACGTCGAAATGAGAGATTTGCCGATCTGTCATATTTGTGCCACGATCTTCCCGGGCAATTGCCGAGCAGCTAAAAAGTCTAGGGAAATTACTTCCAACATTTGAGGATCCGCTTGTGAGAGGAATATTCGTCCTCCCTCCCGGCCACTCCATTCACTTACAAAACTGCCCAGCAGCAAATTCCTCAACAGCGAGCGAGACCCTCTGTGCAGTTCAGTGAATCATTTGCACAGGAACTGAAGAAATGGAAACTGTTATGGCTGGAAGTTTGTACGAGAAGCTAGCCGCAGTCTTACGAACCATAACGATTCAGTTATCTGCAGTCGTCAAGGGTTAAGAGACTGGTTTTCTCCTTCACTATTTGTCCAAGTTCGTTACTCACAAAAAAACAGTATTTTGTTCTTAATCGTGAAGAAAAGAGTTGACTCATCAATGAATTACAAATTAATGAAATGAAACACTCAAGAATCTTGTACGAACAAGCTCTATTCAACAACATCATTTACATTCAAATTTATTATCCCTTGACGTATATCTCACGTCGTACCAGAAAAATCAAGATTTCCAAAAGATTAGAGCAAGATAACATATCAAAAATCCCAATGAACATTCATTTCATCGAGCGGCAAGAAAAGTTCACCTCGTAACTGTTCAGCGAGCCGTAGTGGCAGGGCGAGCTCGTGTTAGCATAGGCCGTCATGTCGTAGGAGCTGCACGAGGAGAACGCTGGGTTCTCCAGGACAGACGACGTCGAGTTCTGCATCGCCGTGCTGTTGTAGTGCTCCAAAAACTGTGTCACGTTCCCTGGGGGAGCAATCACGAGTCAAAAAAAACTAAAAATAAGAATTGATTGAAACAGTTGGCGTATATTTTACTACAGGTATATACATGTGGTACGGTACAGTAATACAATCAATAAGAAATGACAACAGTGAAAGAGAGGTTAGGGAGACAGACACTACTTTTAAGATTAAATATGCTCCAACGCTTCTCGGGCAACCTACATACTTGTGAATAGTGAAATAAAAGGATTTATAACTCAAGGCACAAAGACTTGAAAATTGCAACGGAGTGGATGACACAGTCTGTAAATTCGGAATTTTGAGTTTCATTTTGATTTAAAGTTTTGCTATGGAATGCTGGGAGGCGGTGAATTTTAGTTGTGGTAGCGGATAATAATCTTGTGTGACGGGAGGTGAAGCTTGGCTGTGGTGGGAAGAAGGAAAGTGTACCTAAGCTATAGCGGAGGATGATAACTAACCTTGGTTGTGGTGAAGAGGTGAACCTTGGTTATAAGGATGGGGAAATCTTGCTTGTAGTGGGGAAATGGACCTTGGTCGTGGAGGTGAGGTGAACCTTGGTTATGAGGACCAACGAGAAAAAACCTTGGGTGTAGGGGAAAATGGTCCTTGGATTGGGGTAGAAGTGAACTTTGACTATGAGGATATGAGGGAGGGGAACCTTGGGTGTAGGGGAAAATGGTCTTTGGTTGTGTGAAGGGTGAAGTGTATCTAGGTTGTGGTGGAGGAAGTTAACTTTGACTATGGGATAAGGTGAACCTTGGTTATAAGTATAGGGGTACCTGGATTGTAGAGGAAAAATGATCTTCGGTTGAAGGAAAAAGTGAACCTAGCTCTATGGATGAGGGGGTCAGAACTTGGGTTGTAATGGTGAAAAAGTTCATCATGAGTGGGAGGAGAACTGACCTGTGGCTCCTCTGACCACGGTGCAGGCCAGCAGGATGGGGTGCAGCAGGTACGACAGGAACGTGATCAGGATGGCCAGCAACGTGCCCTTGGGGATTGCAGAGCTCGGGTCCTGCGACGTAAGGCCGTAGTAAGGGGCCGTATTTAAGCTTGGGGACTGTTGGTAATTCATCACTTATGATGAAAGCAGCAACAAATGTAATCATCCATAACGTAATAATCCATAATTCAGATGAGCTGTTATTGCAGAGAAAATCCGCACACAAAGGACTCTAGTGTCCAGAATGTCGGGTTAGGCTGTTTGTAAAGGATGAAATATTTTGTATGATGAAATGAAGTCCACTAGAATCATAAGAGAACTAAAAATGTTTGAGAAGCTTTTAAATATATTACGTTATAGGTACGTGTACTTGAAAATACGTTTTAAAATACAATAACCCTAGATCGAAAAGCATGTTTACATAACAATACAGATACTGGTCAAGTAATAGGGTATAAGTTCATCTTCAGGTCACCAGAAGACAGGGGTGGAGAGTCACCTTCAATTATCCTGGAAGGAGGGTAGGAGCTACGTTCGAATCTCTAGAAAGCAGGAGTAGAGGTTCCCCTCAAGTCTGCACTGAGTATGGGGATGGGCTACGCTCTCTCCCCTCAAGTCTGCACAGAGT
>VOMN01068284.1:0-15443 GCA_014899125.1 Orchestia grillus | reverse complement strand
TTTAAATCTGCTGCAACACTCAATGAAACACGTTGAATTGCGCAAGCGTTTCACACAGATCTCGGTCTGCCAGAGCGTTCTTTGTCTGCTGTAGAGCCGAAATCGCTGAATCTTGAAATCATTGGAATAATGCAATGTTTGGAAGGCCTTTGTGGATTATTTTTTTTTAAACGTTGTTATGAAGTCCCTCTGTATTGGATTTAACGATTCATTACGAGAGAAATAACTTTCTACTATATTTGCTCGCTGGTCGTAGCTATATTTTGGCATTTTAAGGATATGATAGTTGTGTAAATTTCGATTACAAAATATGCTTCAAATCGGTGTCATTGATACAGAACGAAATTTTAAGATTTTTTCATTCATTTGCTATGAAACGTATCTTTGTAGTTGTATTAGTTGTCGTGTAATATATGTTCAAAATGGTGAAGCTGTTTTTGCATCACCCTGTATTTGGCAACTAGGGAATACAACACGTTTTGAGAGTGATGTTAGTTATCTACGAAAGATTCAGCCAAGTAGCTATGATATTCTGTCGAGAAAGCCTTCTTTTTCATTATCTTAGCTTTTAACATTGATGGTGATTATTCTACATTGATGGTGATTTATTTGGGAGCTCAATTCTCCCCTCATTGTTACGTGGTCTTGTTTAAGGACTGATCTTGAGTCAGGTTTGTCTCTGTATTTGAATGTAATAAAGCGATAAGAGGTGTAGAATAGTGGGACAAAATAATTTTCAATGAATAGATAAATTGATCATAAGAAATTAAAATTTTTATTGAGATTCATATTTATTAAGCACCGAGCTTTCGAACGTCACGTTGGTCTTCATTCCGGGTAAACAAAATTAAAAAAAGCAGATTACGTCTCGGGACCTATGACCTCAAACCTCGTATTACCTATACAGACGCACACATTATTAAGAAATTTTCTCATTATTAGAGAATATTGGGCGGAACATCCAAGGACCGGTTGAGGTCATTTTACCTGCTGATGTTCCGTTTTAATATTTCCCAATCATAAGAATGATTCTAAGTTAATTCGAAATTAATTTGTTCGAAAGCTCTGTGTTTAATAAATATGAATCTCAGAAGAAATTTTAATTTTAGATTTTCTATCAACTATAGAACTTACGAGCCATTCAATTTTTGCTCTTACAAAAATAACCTATAAATATCAAAATAACTCACGAAATATCCGACAGAATTGTTGGAAAGAATAACTTTTTAGAAATACGTGTGAGATAGTCCTTATTTACACATGCTACTCTCTGAAAAAGTGTATAAATTAAAAATGGACAGTGATGACGTGGTTTATCCCGGTTTCGTTTGTTGTACCTTTAGGGGGCATAGGATAAACCATAATAAAAAATAGGGTTAAGGTAGTTATGTTTTTTATCTATGTTATGAGGAATCTGCAAGGTTACCTCAGCTTTAGCTAGGCATTTAAGACTTCTATTTTTCGTTCCCACTTTGTTTCTTTCCATTGACATGCCTTCTTCACTGATGATTCTTTATCTTTTCTTCCTCTACCATCTTAAGTTGCTGTTTCTATGCGCAGGGAATCTTGTGTGGGAACACACCTGTGCATAGATTTCACGTTTTCTCAAGTCCATACTAAATGGCCCATCGTTTTTTTCGTTTCTTTGGATTACATTTCATGTGAGTAGGGAATTTTAAATTAAGTAATAATTAATAATCTAATCTAATTCCTTGGCTGCAGAAATACATTTGATCATCAGTAATGACCTATAAATTATATTCGCTTTATCGTTCGAATCACATCTCATTGAAATCTGAATTAATTGGATCCCCTTATGGAGCGAAGTATGAGAATGCTTTCGCCAGAAAAATAAAAGTGTATAATTTAGTAGTGTTCAAATTTCACGGAGAATATAACTATCGCCAAAGAAAGTTTGTCTCGAGAGCAATTAAGTGACAAGTTATCAATTGAAGGCTTAATTGCCAACTGCAGAGATATTCAAGGAAAGAAAAAACTGAATAAATTTTCCTCTCCAATCTGGCATCATTATGCGCTTTATGTGTAATGCAGTCTCATGAATTGACATCAATATTGACGAATGCAGCAGTCACGAGTCCCCGTGAAATAGGGTTTGCAGCCTCAGTGATTGTGAATGAAGAATCTTAACGGTTATTCAACGCATTAAAAATTGTCTGTGTAGTTACAGTTGTAATTAATGTTGCAACAGGGAGATGAAATCAGTTTAATGCTTAATCCTCCGATCAACATTCGTGAATGTGTGAATAGTTCGAGTGTAAAATCAATCCTAACGGTGAGTGCATTTCGGGCACGATTACTAATGCGCATAAGGAAATAAATTCAGTGGGTGGGAGAGAATCTAGCACAAGGTTCCGAGGAGCTCCTATCTCTCAGTATAATCTTCATCTCTGAATAAACCTCATCAGTGGCTTCCTTGCGGCATGAGAGGCGGAAAAACTATGTAGGCTAATGCGTCGTGCGCCATACAGTCCGTTGGACTCGACAACCAGTTGCTTATCCTGCATGTTTTTGCCTGAGAACATTTATTTATACTTCTTTGCTTTCGTGCATTACCGATAGCGTTGCGTTCTTGATTCTCTTTCTTTATGTGCTTTACAAAATCTGTTTCCACACGTACCTTTTTCTTGGGTTGTAACCTCAAATCAAATTGCTTTTCGCCTCAGGGTATGTGCGATGCTCCTGCGGTTCTCGGAGTAATCGTAAGGACATATCGAGTCCTTCCAATCAATGCGCAGTAACGAGTAGCGAGAATTGTTAACATATGCGGGTTGTGACCTCTGTCTTTGATCAATGGAGGCGGTCATCACAACGAAATCCAGCAAGACTTAAGCAATATTCTGGAGTATCTGATAGAGGAAGGGAGAGGGTTATTAGAGCCTGTCTTCGTCAGACTACCTTGAGGAATTAGAGTTCAAACTCTTACGCAGTATCCCAGGTTACTCAAACAGGGATCAGTTATAAATATTGTAAAAGTTCTTGAGAATTACTTGTCTCAATATTTCCCTATCGTATGAGTACAGGGTATGAAGATCAATCAATTTTCGATAATGTGAATGTTCTCAAATTACTCTTCAATATTCCCCCACTAACTGATAAATAAAATAGGGATTGTACAGTCTCTTGACTCCTGCATGACTCCAGAATGGAGAGCAAAGTTAGTATTCGATGCCCATATTTGGGTGTCTCCCGACACTGTCTTCAAACATTGATTGATCGTATGAAGGACCCTTAAAGCGTCGAGTAAGCTCAGTTGAATATGGTTGTGACGATCGCCATCATTGATCAAATGCAAAGGTTAAAGCCAGAATGAGACAACGGTTCTTGCAACTCGGTGCTTCTTTTCGTGATAGGCATTTGCTCTTTGAATTCAATAGTTAACGTTGAACTTACGTTATCTCGGCGCGTTGTGACACTTCTGCACGTTGTGACACTTCTGCACGTTGTGACACTGTTGCACGTTGTGACACTTCTGTACGTTGTGACACTTCTGCACGTTGCGACACTTCTGCACGTTGTGACACTTCTGCACGTTGCGACACTTCTGCACGATGTGAGACTTCTGCCCGTTGCGATACCTTTGCGCGCGGTGCGATGCCTTTTGCGCGCTTTGCGATATTTTTGCGCGCTTTGCAATTCCTTTGTGCGCGTTGATACTTCTGCACGCTGCGGAATGCATCATTTGAATCCAGTTTGACTCTCGTTATATGCATGTTGAGCAGGTATAGCTAGAGTTTATTTGTGAAGGCTGCAACAACCCTGCCTTATTTCGTTTTTTGGAATTCCTTAACATTACTTCTGGCACCTCGGCTCAAGCTACACTGATGTGCTGCATTTTAACATCAGGCTCGATCCGTTTTTCGAACCCTGGACGTCATGCATGAGAAGCAAGCACGCTATCACTAGCGCTACAGATCCTCTGCTCACTGCGGGGCATTCGGTTATAAACTCTAGAAATTTTGTTTATAGGAATATTGGCTAACAGCTCCGTCTGTGGGCCTCTTGAGATCCCTTTGATTCTTCCATCCGTTCTGGTCTCAAATGCTCTGCTTGAACAACCTCATTCACCCGGTCTCAGTTTTTGGTATCACTGCAGCCACTGCACTATTACTGAACTCGATCGTGCTTGGTTTTGTGGAAAAATGCTGTTGCTGCTCAACCCGCAGTCAACTTGACTCGAAAATACTAAAACTTTGTGCAGTTGTGGGTCTGTATGCGTTTTCTTTGTGCTTCAATAGATCTTATTTCAAAATCACACACCCTATATTTCGGTACGCGTAGCATGCAGTAAATTGAGTAGCAGTCCTACCGTGTGTATTACTCATGTAACCACGCTGTGCTCTCCGACGCCATAGAGAAAGCGTGAGTAGCTGTAGCTGCCTGCGGCTAGCAGGTGTGCAGGTTGAGGGCGCGTGCAGTGCGCGGTGCAGGCCTAGCGAACTAACGAGGAAGTGCGGCTGCAGCACGAGCTCGACTCAACAACTGATCATCAACTCGTACGGAAATAGCGCTCTGTCGATCACCACGCCCAGCTCTACTCTTGTTTGTTTGCTCACCCGCTGATCTTTCCTTCGTTCACTACACCTCGCCAATTACCTCGAATCGGCGAGTTTCGTTTTAGCTTTACCTTGAAGGTACACCTGACGCACTCCAATACTGTCGCTTTCACTGTGACGGTAGCTAGGCCTCGCTACCTCCTGACCAAAGACTGATCCATAAGCCAACATGTTTACTGGGTAGATTTTGAATTTGAAAATATTTTCCAGGAAATCAGAGATAGACGCACCGCATTAGTGAGATGCTAAAAAAATTGAAGTAAATTCTTTGTCCAACCCCGCAGTCGTCACTTGTGACTCCTTCTTCTCTGTTCTGCTGTATCCTCATCGATCTCTCAAGCCTGCTTACACTTGCTCGTTCGCTTATTATTTGTATTAATCCTTTTCTGAAACAGCAGCGCATGTAATTTTTTGATAGTTTTTCATAGTCTTGCAAGAGCTGCAACAGTTTATTTCGGCTCCACTCAACCTTGGAGTCCAACAAAAGAAAATAAATCGTATCAGCTCAGAATATTGACTACAAAATCGAGTACCTCCTGAGTGATGACCAATTAGGGCGGTGCTACTCCGAGCGCGTCATCGCGCGCCTTGAAGCCTATCAATTACTGGGGGGCTTTATTTATTAAAGAGCACGAACAACGCCCTGCTTTTTCTGATTGTGATTACAGTAATCTCTCGCAATATCGTGTTTTATTTTAAGGGGTCTCAGTGCATCGTGGATCTTTTAATATATTCAATGGGAATTGATACCTGGGTTCCATCAGTGCATCCTGAGTGGTTGCTGTGGCCGGTCAAATTTTGGTTCTGTTTTCCGAAAGATTTCGTGCTCACGACTCGCTTAGAAAATGTTCAGAAGCTTAGGAAAGTTGATTAGGGATTGTGTGTGTAAGCTTTAAAATGCATCTGCTGGAGACGGATATTGAAAAATATTTAGTTGATACGGCCTGTTTGTACCTCGTGAATTTCCACCAACCTCTACTGTGTTCTGGCACGTGATGCTCTCGAGAGTAGGGGGATTGCTGCGCTTAAAAAATGTGCTGTATTCCAAGTTTGCTAAAATTATGAATAGAATAATTTCTATTAGTTTTTACTATTCAGTCATTTGCATTTTACTTTATATGTGAGCAAGTGAGAAAAGCGAACTTAATAGAACTCGCTCTAATGGACACAATCGTTTTCTTCGGCGAGCTTAACTTGCGGAGTCCCTGCATGCTGCAATTTTCTGTACGGATCAGACAGGAGCTCAGACAAATGTATTCAAACTCTAATTCTGTACGTAAAGCAATAATCCATTTTAGGATTTTAGACTGCCGTTAAGTTCTCAAGACGGGCCTCAGCGGAGGATCAGTAATTTTCTGCGCTGCATCCTGATTACAAAATTTGACTTGATGGTGAGAGTGTCGTCTCACGTAGTTAAAGTGCGACTCAGGGAGTGTGTCAGGCGCTGGAAAACCCTCCTCCGCAGTCCAGTAAAATCTAAAAGTGTAGACATTGAAATGAAGCACTTGTTCTAATTTTCGTAGGTTGCCTTCTTCACTGATATTTCTTATTCGACTTTACTGAATTATCACATTTTCTTCCTTTGCGTCGGAGAATCTGATGGAAATTTCTACCTTTTATTTTTTGCATACAGTTCGTAGACTAGATATTTTTGCTAATCGAAAGCGAAACTTAGCAATGCAGCTAATGCAATGGTTTCAACGACCATATTCACGTTTGTACCCCTGTAGTCCAAAGGAGTAGCTGCCGACATTGAATAGAAATTCAATAGTCCAGCACTGAAAGTTCAAAGTATTTTCTTCGGCTTTGAATCTAATTGGTGAAACCTAGGGAACTTATGATGAAAATCAGTCAGATTTTGTTCACTATAAAATACAGCGTCCTTTTTACTAGAGCGCTAGATTGGTTCCAGCAAGCAACCGCTCTAGAGTATTCCCATGCATAGAGCGGTACATACTGGAACGACCATCCCATAGCCCGGAAACGGTTTGTGTCCAGTACGACAGAGCGGTTGTTTGCCGGATCCGACGAAGCGCTCTACGCAGGAAACGGCTACGTTCTGTCACTCTAAAACGTTATAGCAAATTCCAGCGGTGCGCAAAAACGTTACAAGCAAATTCCAGCGGTGCGCAGTACGCAAAAAGTTACAGTAAATTCCAGCGGTGCGCAGTACGCAAAAACGTTACAGCAAATTCCAGCGGTGCGTAATAACTTATCAAGTCCTCGTATATTTAGGCTGATGGAAAATGCCATTTTGACCAGCTCCAAAGCTGGCATTTGGCTGACTGATTGCACGACGTAGCGTTCTTGCCCAGGCGAGGAAAGCGGTCAACGGTTCATGTTTTACCTTTTTAGTTATTTTGAATGATCCCTCTGTGGGAGTACTTTGAAGTATTCCTAGCGTAGTTATCGTTATAATAGAGTATTTGGTGGCCAGCAGCTTCCCTAAGATTTGCTGCCCCGTACTTGGAGCTCGGTTGAATACTGGGTCTGCTGTTGTGCTGTAATTTATCACAATTCTNAGACCATACATACCAAAAAGTTGGAGAAAGAAGATCTTCGAGCGCACTTAAATTCTTAAGTTTGTAAAATACTTTAAACATGAATTTTTCAAGGGCTACCCTCATTTCAATATGCGTCCCTTAGTCATCGTCTTAGGTTAATTCATGATAAAGTGAAAACCAGGGATTCATTGAATGATATGTTGTAAGACGACAATCATCTACACGCGCTGGTAACTCATTTATTGCCAATACTAATCAATATATCCAGCCACTCGCTTACTCCTGAATCAGGACTCCTAGTCTAAATCAATGGTGCCTCAGCAAAACTTGCCGGAATCGAATGCCTTGGCTTCGGATGACCCAGGCTACAATTCCGTCTCTTCTGCGGCAGCTCGGCATTTTATGAAGAACAAGCGAACGCGCCTCGATAAAAATGGCGAGACAAATGATGTTAAATTCTTAAGATATCCTCTTGCTTACGGTAACTCTGACATGAAACAATGTCATTTTCAGTATCACTGATAAGGACTGCCTTAATTAAATGACAAGCTCGCTCTTTGTTTATGACGAATGGACAAACAGACAGACGGGCGGACTGACGGAAGGACCAACCAAACAACACTGGGCTTTTATTATATAATGGGATTATGAGTTTTCTCGTGGTATCATCCGGTTTCCTTCGCTGATAAATGTTCGACTTTCGCTTGAAGTACTTATAAATTTTGTGTCGGACAACGGACGCTTCGCTTGCGCCTTTCTCAATGGTACACAGGATTGCTTGTGCTTCACGTACAATGAAGGGGCTTAGAAAAAACATGTACACAATTTACCCTTTCGCCGCAGCTCGTACAGGTGGAGCTTGCAAAGACATGCACAGACGCATTGTGTGTACATTTTTTGCCTCGCACACCGCCGCCAACCGCCCCGCTTCAAAGGGAGACGCTTCTGGCACATTTTTCCTCCACTCATCATCTCGCGTCACTGCGCCTCTCCTGACATCACTCGAGACGACTTCCGTTCGATATTGTTTTTACAATGGTTGTGGTTATTCGCTGTATTTCCCATGAAAAATTTTAACAGAAATTTTTCTTCGGCTAAACAAGTTAAGATTAGAAAGAGGTAGAAGTTAACAGTAAAATTAGAGAAGGTATTTTAAATCATAAAAAACTGTTAAAAAAACGTTCGCATTGTATGTCAGTAAATTAATTTAGAGTATATTATAGAATGCATAGTCTCCATTACCTTGACTTATATTAAATTCCTAATTTTAAATCATATTTATCTTCTCCGCTCAATAAATTTGACTTGATCTACATAAGCTAAGCTACTGTAAGCTAAGCTATGTATAAGCTAGTGTAAGCTAGCCAAGTATAAGTGCATTAAGATATTTACATGTATATGTACGCTTAGCATAAGGTCCTGTAAGATGCCTTCGAAGTCAAGAACTTATTCGGGCCCACAAGTAGCTATGTGAAAAAACTGTCCATTGTAATGGTACGAGAAATCCATTTTTGTAATATCTTTCAGTACTCTAACACTTGTGGTAATAAATTGTTTCAATTGTTTCAAATTGTTTCAATTGCTTCAAATTGTTTCAATTGTTTCAAATTGTTTTAATTGTTTCAAGTTGCTTTAATTCTTTCAAATTGTTTCAATTGCTTCAAAATGTTACAATTGCTTCAAATTGTTTCAATTGCTTCAATTGTTTCAATTGCTTCAAATTGTTTCAATTGCTTCAAATTGTTTCAATCGCTTCAGATTGTTTCGACATGGAATACGTATGTGGTTCATTTTTGTCATTCTCAGAATATGTCAGCATCCTGGCTCACATGACAGCTGTAAACTATAATCCTTCCCCCGAGTGGGATGCAAATTATAGTCATTATGTGGAAGGACTCTCATTTAATTGCGTTTCGTTATTGCAAAATGCCTCGAGGATGTCGGGCTCAAGCCTGCATTTTACACTGAAATAATAGTTTTATATCTAGAATCTGTGAGCACACCCATCTGCCAGGAATTCAGATGATGGCAACAGAAACTAGATAGCGAGAAGTTACAAGTTCCGGGGAAAAATGCACTCAATTTGGGAATACAATGACCTCAGTATTTACCTCAAGTCTGGAATTTGAGCCCTACTTCAAATTTGTGAACCTTCACTGAATGTACTCGTTTATGCGTGCATCAAATTTGCTTTTGCAAACAGCAGTCTTGGTTTTAAATGGCGTTTCTTCAGTAATAGGGTCTTGTAAGGAGATCACGATTTGAGTGCTTGCCGCTGGTGTTTTTTACGAAATGTTCTCCAAGAGACGTATATCTCGGCAGCATTGAGCTCTTTTTGAAGTTCATGTCTTATCGCAAACGGATTAGCTTGAACCTTATGCAACATGCTTCGTGAACTTCTCGTTGAAATATCTCGTTGTGCATCTGATCTTGGAAAATTTTCCGTGGTCCCAGTCATCTTCCATTTTTTCACTATACGATCTACAGCGCTTGAAGGGACTTGAAAGTTTTTAGAAATATTCCGATATCTCATTTTTACATTGTGCTCAAAAATAATACGATCATCCACATCTTCTGGTGAAGCTCTTGCCTCGGTATCTTGCAGTGCTTTTACCCAGGCTTCTCATGTAAAATTACTCTTAAAATCTAATGATCACCTTATATCAAATGCCATTTAGGTTTTACCAGAATTTTTCAGTACATTTATTTATCGAAACGTGCAGAAATTACATGCAGTTGACCCTCAACGGACTGAAACAAGGGTGGACTGGTCCAATAATGCCGTATCTATAAACGACACCGCAGTATGTTTGAAATAACTTGAAGCCCTTACCTACCCAAAAGTGAGATCATACTGTATTCTTTTAATCGCGCTCTGAGGTCGACCAAGTTGAGGCCATTCAGCTACCCAAATTGTTCGAAGTGCGTTGGAACGAGATACGTTTATGCGAGAGAGTCAACTGTTTTTAAAATTTATTTCATAGGGTGTTCTAATAATTTTCACCGTATAATTTATTAATCTTCAATTTATTTTTATTCAAAGAAATATTATACTTTCAATTCTCAGTCTTGTAGGTCAATATACATTTTTGTTTATTTTGCAAGTTTCATGGTTTAAGTTTTTCGAAAATAAAATTAAATGAAAATAAAATTTCTGCAGTGTTCAAATACTTGTTTCACAACACCATATGTTCTTGAATTTAGTGTGAATGTACGTGAAAATTTTTTTAATGTTAGAACATGAAAGGTTGAGTCAAATATCAGTATTTTGATTTTCATAGAAAAAACAAACTTCGACAAAATCTATTTTCATAGGTAAACAGTCTTCAAAGGGTGAGGCAATGGTGCTTGCTGAGTTCTGACTCAGATGTTTCCCCGCTTACCGCGCTGCTTTTGTTGAAGGAAATTAATGCTCTGTCGCTGCGCATGATTTAACTTCGGTTCTTTACCATTGATTAAAATCTCGAGTCCGTGAAGCAACGCCTTGAAAACATCGAAGAATAGTCCTGCGTAAGCCTTGATTTAAGTGATTTTACGATCACCGCCTCACACTTTCTTGTTGCCCTGCCAAGACGAGAGCCTGAGTAACGGCGGCAACTTTTCTTAGCGCTATTATGGCAATTTTCATCGACTTACCAGCCATTCTTGTCTCTCCCTCAAATCTCGGAACTATGTATAGCGTCGCTAACATGCAAGATGTAGTGGCAACGGAGACAGCTCTCTGCTCCCCGAGTGGATGAAGTCTGGGCGTTGTGTACTTGTAGACTGCGGTTGAGTAGCTACTTTTTGTCCTGCAATAAACTTTTAGCCACTATGTGTCACAGCTTTGCTCCTGTCTAATTTGGACAAGTTTACGCTCTTCTTATGAGCGGATTTCAAAAATTTAGCACAGTCAGAAGATGTGTTTTCCGTAACGAGGAGATAATCTTACCCGGCTACAGTATATTCTCGCAATTGTGATGGTTACCGTAGACTCGAACTTATAATCTTGGCGGCCAAGGTCATAGTCAATCCCATGGTACAAAACGTGGCCAAATTTTGCATTCTTGTCAGTTAATTCATGAGCTCACGGACTTCAAACACGGTAAATGTTTGTCAAGCATCTATGACGAGAGAAGTATTTTACGCTCTTTGGATATTGGTTGTGAATGTTACCCTCCACTTCACAGAAGCGAAATGCTAGATTACGTACGTGTAGAAGACTGAATTTTCCAGGATAAGAACGAACCACAGTCGAGAAGAATAATGAACACTCTAAGCTGTCGTATAATTTTGATCCCTTGGTAGGTAAAATATGGCAAACAATAAATTAAAATTCAAAGTTCTGCAACGTGTAATGTACCTAAGTGCAATCAACATCTTTAGGGTGGTATAAAAAATTGAACACATAGTCAATATTGCTGTGTGGGGCATTTAAATTCAACTTTATTATAATATTTGAGATTGCAAGTTTCTGGTGCGAATGTTGTTTATCGCTGAATGAGAGGGAAGGTTCGTTTAGAGGCCTTTCTCGTACTTACGAAGCAAGGGAGTTATAAGAGTCGAAACAGTTATCTTTAAAGGTATTTTCCTGAAATTTAACAGCTTAAGATGACCTATCGAATTTAAACTTGAGTTGTGGAAAAATTCATGCAAGACGTATTTTTTCTATTCATATTTGGTGTCATCCTGATCATATTTTAGACTAATGATTGAAACGCACAACTGATTTGACTCTACCGTAAAAGTTGATGAGAACAAGTCTAACTTTGGGGGTCTTCATTAGTTTTAAGAATAACTAAGTTTTTCTCTACTTTTTATTACAAATCTAAAACTAGATTTTGTATGGGCCTATTCAATTTTTCACTATCACCGTAGAAAAACAACACAAAGATGCCTCATCCGTTACATTCAAGATGTTTTGTTTTAGAATCTTTGTAATAAGTTTACACGTATATTTTAAAAATGATTTTATCACTATGGTGGAGTGTTCGCATACTTAGTAGCTTGTTGTCAAATTGTAAATACTCATAGATATACTAAGCAATGTTCTACATGTATGTTCGTACATCCTGATACACAGAAGTAATGCCGATTTATTTCAACAGTGTAAAATCAAAGTTATTAGTGAATGACTTTAAATGGACGGGAAGTTGTGAATGCTCCTCGTTGACCAGTTCAGAACTTGGTCAATATTTTCTGCTGAGTTCTATTATGAAATATGGCCATTTTTATGGCTACATTTTTTTTTAATATTTGTGCTGTGAAGCTGTACGTCTCTCAATTTTTTACTCTGGTAGTAAGAAGCAAGAACAATAAGGGTCAGGCAGGAAGGGTAGAGAAAAATTCACATAGATGTCTGTCACTTAAACCTAGATCGAAAATGAAGGCCTGTCCATCGCCGTGTCCTCTAACTTAGAGTACGCATTTTGAAAATTTTCGGCAATATGTCGAGTGTCTGAGTTAAATAAAGTCTAAGTGATCAGTGGTCTATGGTTATACTTCTATTTTAGCAGGCCCGCGCAGATTATCAAACGGAACCTACTCGGCGATTCAAATTCGGTCACAATTATTTATTTCTGAAATTAAAATATCCTCAGTCTTTAGATGCTTCATACGTCTAACTGATAATTGAGAATCTTTTGGAAGTGGTGGATGGAAGTGGCCTATAAATTCGATACTTCATAGTCTTATAAATCTGTAGAACTCTCTTGTGTATATGATTTCTCCATTATCATTTTTCGATCTTAATCTTGTAGGTCTCATAAAAGCAATGCAGTACTTACTTGAAAGGCTCATTCGTACCTGGATGTTTTTATTTGATACTTATGTATGACGAATATCAGGATTAAATTTCATTTGAAAATTTTTAAGACTAATGTTACCCCGTCAGCACTCATAACCTCATTCTTCTGTTTCGTTTTTAGCTTGAATTTATGGGTTTGTACTTAGATGATATTCAATCTTGTGCCTTCTTCCTTAATCGGGCTTTCACATTTATATATCAGTCTTTAAGGTTTATGCTCTGATTTCAAGTACACCTCATTGTCGAAATTTCTTAAGAGACCTAATTTATTATTTGCGGTGACTTTAAAATTCATGACAAAAGCTTTCATCTCGATATTGAAGCCGATTCATATTTCTAGCAGGCGAAATAAAGCCATAAATTAGCCTTCGTAGCGGCTACTGCTAGTAGAAGCGTTCTCAAATTTCTCCTGATTTAGATGTACCCACTCCTTGACTTTGAATAATGCCTTTTTAAAATGACCTTACTCAAATTTTATCTACCTCTTAACGCAGGGAACCTTGAGAAGAATGGCATCATAAAGCTTACCTATTTTCAATATAATCCCATAGAGCAAACGATCTCCCTTGACGCTGCACGAAAAAGTTCCACCGTGTTATATTCAAACGTCTTAAATCTTAACTGAAATATTTTTGACTCCGGTGGATTAATTTATATACCACGCATTCAAAATATTTTCACTACTATTTTCCGGCGCGGTGATATGCCCCCTTTTCTTAACACTGCCCTGTTGACGTCTCACAAAAATAACGAGCGATTTGATAGTGCTTAGAAATTAAATGTTGAGTGAAGCTTCCTCCTAGAAGATTACTAATAGTTTAGAATTTGTGTGCTCTACGTTTAAGGAATTAACAAATTATCAGTTTAATGAATATGAACTTTTTGATATGTTTAGAGTTTTCATAATTCGGAAAACTAGTATCCAAAGTTCGGATAAGCAAAGACTCTGTATAGTTGTAAAACTACAAATTGCCCCATGGCGTATCGTTTCTTTTAAATGTATTGTTTGAGAAGCATACTGAGTGAATATAAAAATTCTAAATCACGATAAGTATTATGTCAGTATGATATGTCAGTTTCTTTATCTGCTACGGAAATTATCATGCATACATATATCTATATATAACAAATGTATATCGAAATAAAAACATAAACTAGACTCAATAAAGTAATGCTTACGAAAGTTTATTTCTGAGCAGCGACTGCAATACCATCACGAGAGCCTTTCATCAATACACTGAAATAATGTTAAATCCGATTTAGAGACAGTATAAATTTGTTGATTTCGAGCTAATATTACTAAATTAAGTTTGAACTTCAGCCCTTTATGTTCCGAAATAGCTTTTCAAACAGGCTTGCTGCTAATTTTTTGTGAAATAAAAGAAACCCCTGAATGTTATGTTTCTCTTTCCTATAGCTAATAATCGAGGTTCAGTTTTCAATTTTTAATTTGCTAAACAAAAATCGAAAGAAAACTACTCTAGTAACGTCAGTAAATTTGCAATTCATAAACAAGTCATATGCACAACTATGCTTTGATGCTGTAGCTCTCGTATTAGTTTTCTTCAGTTATGGTTATAAAAACTTGCATTTCTGCTTTTAATTCTTGTATTTGGTCACACATTCTAAATCTTCTTTCTTAATTTAAGGTGTTTTCGTGAATAAATTTCATTTATTTGAAAAGAACTAGTCATTGAAGGCTGCTCATATTCTTCGTAAATTCAAATAATTCAACTTCAAATCTTTAACGCAAGGGAATATCAACATCAAGCGATTTCTTTGCCAATTTAATAGCTTTATTCTCCAAACAACGTTTGGGCACCGGAGCTATAAGTTTCGTTAATGTGTGCTTCTGTAGCAACAAGCAGGAGGAATAATGATGGCTGCTCCAAGGAATAAAGTCAGGGTTTGGGTGGCAAGGCTAGGTCATTTTCGTTCCTAAAAAAGCACAGGTCGAGGTTAGGTATTTAAACCTTAGTCAATACTGGAGATATGGCAAAAGTCGTGCCTTTTAATTCAGAGTTTATAAGGAATTTTTCCTTGTAGACCTGAATATTTTGAGAAAATATTAAAGTTTCAGTTATAGCATGTATGTAAATTTAGTATACACTGAAAACACGAAAAAAATTACCTAAAGGTGTTGCTTGTATACTTCCAGATTTGTTTAGTTAACTAGTTATTTACTGAATTGATATCGTAGTATATGATTGCATGGGTTTTTGGTATTATTCGTTCATAAATTTATGTAAAAGATATGGTAGTACAGTATTTCTTCTGCACTCAATAAAACGCAACACTTTTTTGATACTCCTAGTTATTCTTAGGTTCACGATATAGTTTTTATAAAGAATTTTAAACTTTTATGCACGTTAGAGAGTTTTCCGGGCTGTAGAAATCCGCCAAAATTTTCACCAAGCACATGATAATTTGTTGCATAGGTAATATGTACTCAGTAGTTTCATTGTACCACCATTCAAGTTTAAATTATCGTTAATTCATTCTGTGTAATTCTTTATAAGCTTAACTATCTTTCTCTCATTTCACAGCTTATCCGTCAATTGTTATTCCATGAATTTTATC
>VOMN01068268.1:0-12868 GCA_014899125.1 Orchestia grillus | reverse complement strand
CCCCTGAGGACCTCCGAGGACCCCCGAGGACCCACGATGACCCACGAGGACACCTGAGGACCCACGAGGACCCCTGAGGACCCCTTGAGCAGCATTTCAGCACCACAGTCCTAAGTACCAGACCGTAACCCTGGTACTTTGCGCAGATCACGGTGAATGAGACGAGCTGCTTCCCACGAGACGGGCTGCTTCCCACGAGACGAGCTGCTTCCCACGAGACGAGCTGCTTCCCACGAGACGAGCTGCTTCCCACGAGACGAGCTGCTTCCCATGAGACGAGCTGCTTCCTCATCAAAAGTGCGCATGGAGTTACACACGTGTCAGTTTCGTTGTTCAATGCCATCATAGTTGTCTCTATGTAATAAGCATGTCGATCGCAATTTTTATCGTTATCGTTCTTCAAAGTGGATGCACTTGTTGCCCATACGGAATCAGCGAAGACGCCCGTGTGCTTCAAAGGCAAGAGCTAATGATGGTAATTAAACATAGGGTGGGTAAATTGCAGTCCGGCTGGGAGGAGCAAATGCGACATGACATACGCGTACGTTGATGTTAAGGAGCAAGCAGCTGTGCGTCACGTGGCAGCGAGTGTGTTAAAAGTTATAACTTTGATTATTAAATCGAAATAAATTTATATCTTTCCAGGGATTATATTTCATTAAGATAACTGCAGTATGAGTTATTGAATCGTCGGGATGCTCGTATGAAAATTTGGTCTCGGTATTCCCACGTTTTAGGGAAAAACTTTTCTCCAAGTTGTTATTTAATTAACTAAAATAAGATTTATTTTTTTGTTAGCGAGTTTGTATTGCACTTGGCACCTGAAGTTCATGCTGAAATTAGCAAACCGTTTTTCTTTCTCTGTGGGATGAACACGCAAGTGTAGCACTCATTTTCTTCTTTTTTGGACGGAGGAAAAGGGTCAGCCTGCGAAAGCGGTCGGGACTTGCTGCAGAAAATGAGCGCTCAGTAGATGCTGAATTTATTTTCCAGTGAGGTAGACCCTGCAGACTGCAGCGAATGAAAATCCTTCAGATAATATCTCTCTGTACTAGTAGACGGACCCCGCCAAAATTGGCGGGACAAATGATGTTAATTTCTCAATGTGCCCGATTATTTATGGTAACTCTGACATAAAATAATATTTGCAGTATCACTGATACGGGCTGACTTCTCTGACAGTCTCGTTGATCAGGAATACAAACCCGGGAATTTTCTCCTATCTAAATCCTTAAAAGCGTGGCAGAGAGACGGACGGACCAACCAACCAAACAGCACGGAGCTGTTATTATTTAGTGGGATACGATGGTCTGTGACTTAGACGAGTTGGCAATGAATTAAACATACCGTGAATGGAGGTAGGGAATGAAGGCAGCAGTGAATGACTGGATGAATGTTTTACTAAATGAAGGTATTCGAAGAATGTGGCCATTAATGAAGGTATTCGAAGAATGTGGCCATTAATGAAGGTATTTGAAGAATGTTGCACTAAATGAAGGTATTCGAAGAATGTTGCACAAAATGAAGGTATTCGAAGAATGTTGCACTAAATGAAAGTTTTCGAAGAATGTTGCACTAAATGAAGGTATTCGAAGAATGTTGCACTAAATGAAGGTATTCGAAGAATGTTGCACTAAATGAAGGTATTCGAAGAATGTTGCACTAAATGAAGGTATTCGAAGAATGTTGCACTAAATGAAGGTATTCGAAGAATGTTGCACTAAATGAAGGTATTCGAAGAATGTTGCACTAAATGAAGGTATTCGAAGAATGTTGCACTAAATGAAGGTATTCGAAGAATGTTGCACTAAATGAAGGTATTCGAAGAATGTTGCACTAAATGAAGGTATTCGAAGAATGTTGCACTAAATGAAGGTATTCGAAGAATGTTGCACTAAATGAAGGTATTCGAAGAATGTTGCACTAAATGAAGGTATTCGAAGAATGTTGCACTAAATGAAAGTATTCAAAGAATGTTGCACTAAATGAAGGTATTCGAAGAATGTTGCACTAAATGAAGGTATTCGAAGAATGTGGCCATTATTGAAGGCATTCGAAGAATGTTGCAGTTAATGAAGGTATTCGAAGAATGTTGCAGTTAATGAAGGTATTCGAAGAATGTTGCAGTAAATGAAGATATTCAAAGAATATTGCAGTAAATGAAGGTATTCAAAGAATGCTACAGTAAGTGAAGGTATTCTAAGAATGCTACAGTAAGTGAAGGTATTCTAAGAATGCTGCAGTAAGTGAAGGTATTCAAAGAATGCTGCAGTAAGTGAAGGTATTAAATGAATGCTTCACATTTTCATACCACCGTCATTAATGTGTCCCGTGAGAAGCGTCATTAGAATTAGAACGTTAGTGGAAAAATTATAATCTTTACATCCGACTTACGAAATTATTCAACTTTAAGGTCATTATTCACGAAGCTAGAAGCTCGGGCAGCAAAACTCGACTTTTCTGCGAGGAAGGTCCGACCTCTCTGCTCACACATTTAATTTCCAAGTCTAGGTGGAGCGAGCCAACGTTAAATCACAGAATCTGGAAATTGCTCCTAATTTAGCCAATGCGGTTTTTTCGTACCCTAGCTTTGTAATTAATTGACCAACTTCACAACAACCCGCAATTTAACTCGAATTTTAATGTTCACGGAGCACCATAATTACTGGCTTCACCAAATTTTTCCCTGGGAAAAGAAGCCTCTTGGTGAACACTTGATAGCTTCGTTAGGGAAAGCACGGAACTCGATTTAAAGAGCGAAAATCAACACAGGCTTTTCAAGCTCGATCCTTTAAATAATCGCGTGGGAAATTATAAAGGGCTAGCGGCGCGTGTTTATCAGTCTAGCGAGCCCTTTATAAATCAAGGACGGCTTTGAAAAATCTGCTTGTTTTGATGTGACGGGAGTCAATACGAAGCTTTTTCGCAGAGCTGCTGCTAGCGCCCTGCGGTAATCTCGGAAAATGGTTAGCCAGTCGCGAGACAGGGAAAAAATTTCGATCGTTTTGAAGGGAAACAATTTCGATCGTTTAGAGCTCTGCTGCCAAAGGGAAAGGGGATGAGGTCTGGTAAAGTAAAATCACTCAAAAGCGAGTGGAAGAACTTTATAAATTGAGTGTCCTATTAATTGAACACGTGTAATGTGCACTGGAAGAGACGAGTCAACCAACCAAAATGCTGAAAAGGTATATTAGTGAAAATTGTTAACTAGTATCAGAAATGGGGGAAATACGTACAAGTGTGAAAGTAATTGCTAGGATAGGAGATACTTAAGAAATTCAAGTTACTATCGGTCACTGAAATGTTTTTTTTGTTTCTAGCTAATTAATCTCGAATTAATCTGAGTACATTGAGAAGCAAGACCTAGTCACGATTAGGGGAAAATTTGGTATTATTAAAGAATGAAAGTTGTAAGGAATAATACACGTTGTATAATGTATGCAATAATACATGGAATAATAATGTATGTAGAGAAACATGAAAGGTCATGCGATAGGAGGGCAGGTCATGCGATAGGAGGGCAGGTCATGCGATAGGATGGAAGACAATAAAGTGAGATTCTAGTTCATAAGGAAAAATGAAGTTTGCCCCCATAATGTTAATTAATATTTTCAAACGACGTTCAAAATAGGCTTAGAACGCAAGATGTATTCATCCTTGTACTTACGCAATAAGGACTGTTCTCAAGTTGAGCTGTTATTCTTGGCCATGTTTTGCATGTAGATTTGTTGCATCGTGTGGAGCAAAGTTGGAATACATTTATTAAGAGCCGCTTTCATCACCGAAGAAACTTTACCGATCAGGGTTAAAGCAGATCTCTCAAATTATCCTACAATTTACCCCCAGAAAATAGTCATATTTTATGGACACTATCGTGCTAGACGCCAGTTTTTTTATGCCCTTCAAGTTCCTCTTTTGTACTGAAATTCGAAAGCTCTTTGCATGAGTATAATAATAAAATCACACAAGCGTTTACCAAGCACCTTCATTAACAAAATTTAGCGCTCAAAGTACAAATTCATTCGCTTAGTCGTTCGAGCTAAATGACCACTCCGATATAGTGTTATTACCACTCAACCAACCAATTGACCAACCAAACCAAACCTCAGTATTACCACCCAACCAAGCAATTGATCTGTACCACAGCCGTTATTAAGGCGCAAGTTTCGAGCAATTATTCCCCTTGTCATCTCCAAAATAACAGATTGTAGCCCAAGCAGCACGATGTCAGTAATCGCGGTGTTTACCATCAATGTGTAAAAAAATGTCAAATTCTATGTTCATTATTTTTTGACTCGAGCCACTTCGCAGTGAAATTTACGAGTAAAATGTCCAAAACGTTGCAATGTGTTATCAAAATTAATACGTTAGCCTCGTGTCTGCAATATTTACCAGCAAAATCTATAAAAATTGTATTTTATACTCCATATTTAGACTTTACCCGCATTATTTACTGGCATTTTCGTTAAAAACATCGCATTTTGTACTCAATATTGAGCCTCTAGCCACGTGAGCGCCATATTTACCAGCGACATCGGACGAACAAAAAAAAATCCGAAAGCCCAAGACGTCGGACCGCAAACAAGGCACCCGAGGCCTTGATACAACGGTGCTCTCCGTAAAGGTCCGTAAAGACGGCCTGGCCGAGGGCCATCTAACCGAACGTCTCTCATCAAGAGGTCAATCTTGGAGATCGGGGCGTGTTCGGAGCCTCAAATACTTTGCGATCTTCTTAATAAAAGTTGCGCATGTCCAACTACAAAATTCGATGTTTCAATATATTGTCATTTTGTGCACGCGTGGGAAATAGGGCTGCGAAGATTTTCACTTCTCCCTTTCATTTAATACGCGTTGCTGTTGACGAGCATGTAAGATATGTTGATGCGTTGTTTTTCACTGTTACCGAGATATGATTTTTATTAAAATAATAGGAAACCGTGAGAGAGTTTTACCACACAAGGAACTGGGAGAGCTTGTGATTGTGTCTCATTATGATTGGAACGTACGCGAAGCTTTTGTTCGGTGTCCTTCATAGAACTGGTCCCGTGCTGTCAATTATAATCTTGTCTTGTTTGTCGTGAGCTCGCTTCTTTCTCAAAAGAACTTTCTCGTCAGCCTGACACAAATGTCATTCATTACCGTGATGAATACGTACCGGGATTTTGTGGCTGTAATTGCATTTACATGTATTGTGACTCTTGAACGCTGCCACCTAGAACACTGATTTAATGGGAATATTGTTTTCTGTTATTCGTATAATTCGAAGGTCGTTGTCTTGTTACTAATTTATTTATATGTTCGGACTCCACGCTCTCACAGTGTGCATTCTGCGGTTGAGAATTATGCACAAAAAATATTTCGCATCCTATTCTCATTTCGCATGCTGTTTCACAATGAGCGTAAATTCTTTTAGTTTTTAAAACTATTGTAAATACTCTGCACCGATAAATATTTGTTAATTATCTGTCCAATTGTCAAAATTATTTAGAAAACTTACTGTGCTTCTAACGATCCATAAAATATAATCTTTTGTTTGCGGAATATTTTTTTCATGTCGGTTATTCACTTTCATCAAATAATAATTATTTTCAGTTTAATCCCACTGTTTATAATAATAGCCCTATGTTGCTTCGTTGGTTGATATGTCCGTCCTTCTATCTGTCACGTTCTTTAAGAATTTAGATAGGCGAAAGTTCCCGGGTTTGTATTCCTAACCAACGAGACTGTCAGAAGGCAGTCCGTATCAGGGATACTGAAAATACCATTATTTCATGTCGGAGTTACCGTCAATAAAAGGGCATCTTAAGAAATAAACATCATTTGTCCAGACATTTTTGCTGGGGTGCGTCTACTAGTTATATTTCTTATATGTATTGGAATAATACTGTTCATGACTAAAAAATTACACTTGCAATCTACAGCGCAAGGAAACAAATATTTTTAATCAGTCCAAGACGTTATTCCCTTGAATTTCACTCGAATTTATTAGTTTGAATATACCTAGCTTCTACCACTTTGAATTCGATTTGCACTGTATATGAAAATATCTTATCATATTAAAGTCAAGAGATGCTATGTGAAGTCTACTTTCGAGTGCTCAGGCTCTCGGATCTGCAAGTACCTAAAGCAAATGTTTCTCTTTTCATCAAAGCTGTGCAAAAAGGTCGTGGCGCTGCGCTAGAATTTTCGTTTCACCTGAATTTTAGCATCGGAATTTTTTCTAGTAACTGGTCAATTCGAAACGCTAAAATTTTTCAAAGGCTGCTGATTTCCCCCAAAACTTATCTTGGCCACATAAAATATTTATTTCTCCAAGTTGGAAGTATATTTTATCTGTAAGTACGCGTCTCAAATTGAAGCAGTTCGAATGGTAAACACGAAAGGACCATATCGTCCAGTTTCATAAGGATGCTACTAGTTTTTCATCAGAAGCTGAATGCAGTCTTATTGCACATATACATAAGGCTGTAGCTGGGTCTTCATGCCACTCTAAATACAGCCTTATCACCAAATTAAATTGGAACTTTAAAAGTCAGATGAGCGCCAGGACACTTCACTCTCTGAACTAAGACATCCTTTTTTTAGGTTGTATTTTTTCCAACAATGCCTTGCCCGCCGCCGAAAAAGCTTGCATTCTTGCATGGAGCTCCTTTGTTATTATTTCTTGTGTTTTCCCTCCTGTGTAACAACACTCAATCCACTCAGTTTATTTGTATCCGTTTTACCTCCCAGGCCTTTTTGCTTGTGCATTTCATACTGCAAAATATTTTTCATCGGCACACGAGTTCAACTGCCACATGAATCGTCTAAATCTGAAAACTTCCTAAGATTTCGAGTCAAATAACTTTTAATTAGTTAATCTTAATCTGAAGAATTCCTAAGATTTCGAGTGAAATAACTTTTAGTGAGACTGTATACTTCGGTGAACTGAAATTTTTATTATATTATAGTGCTTTCCTAAAGTTGAAAATTTACTGGATATATAAATCACGGTACTTGAAGATCTTCAATATTGCAGTAGAAATTTTCAGTTTTTGGAATAAAAAAGATGTTCACTTATACGTGAAATCTTCTCACGCTTCAAAAACGAAGTTTCCGAATGAAATAAGCTCTCATTGAACCCAGTTTTTTCTTGTTTCAATTTGCGAGCTCACCGTTCGACAATTTCTTTTTTCTTTCCTAGTATAATTCCGCATGGAAGAAAAAGAAGAATGCCCCCTAAACTAAGGCTCCTTGTTCCGTTCATTGAAAAGTAATCACTAGACGTCAACACGATCAGAATCTTGATGAATGATCCGATCATTTTGTCGTGAATTTAATTAAAAAAAAAAAAATTTCGCGGGTTTCATTGAATTGTTGCACAAGAGTTTTGCAAGCGATTAAAAAACATGCATAAGCGAGCAAGAAATGACCCTGAAACTTCCAGCGCGAGGTGCAGAGAAAATAGAGATGGTGGGTGCAGCGACACCCTCCAAAAGATCGAGTTCGTTGAAATGTATTATTGTGGCGTTGAAGATGTACCCTCTCTTCAACACGAGCAGGCGTTGGTGAGGGGAGTTTCCGACGTAATCTCGCGCAGGCTTTATGAAAAAAAACAAATGTACCGTATAAACGCATTTTGTATAAAACCTGTCGTTAAGTAAGTCGTCATACTCTCAAACTAATTCTCATTTAATTAAATTATAATTAACATCTTAATTAGTTTTAGATGCTATTATTATGAGAATAAGACAAAACGATAATTATCGTTACGTCTCTAAATACCTAAATTTTACGCAGTGCGTTACAGAAATTTTTTGTGAATTCCTTAAACAATTTAACGTCATCCTTGCGGGTTAGAGTTCACCTGAGCTCCTTTCACTCAACTCTCATCAACGTAACCAATGAATGGGGATTCCTTCATTAATCATTGGCTACCGCGTTATAATGTGGCCTGCAGTTTAAAAAGCACGCGTTATTTGTAAAATGTTGTATTTCTTAGTTGGTGGGCTCCATGGTGTAGTGGTTAGCGTGATGGCCTCACAACCGAAAGGACCAGGGTTCGAGCCTCGGCTCAAGTGAGGCTTTTCACGTGCCTGTGGAGTACTTCCCTTGGAAAAGGAAGTTTAAGCCACACATTCCTAACATCACTCACCACACCAGTAGTTGTAAGGCATTTAAAACCCAACGGTAAAACGTGTTGGAATTAGTAAAGGCACTTTTCTTTCGAATTTCTAATTTTTTTACGCGTTTCAACAAGAGGGAAAAATATTTCGAGAGCTCTGCAATTTTTGAGCTCTCAAAATATGCCATGCTTTAAATTTTCTGGTCAACTTTCACTTCACTCAATTTCCTTTGGATAAAACTCCAATAACTTTTGCCGTACCCACAAGCCCTCAATCGCGCAAATATGATCTTAACATCGCATTCGAGCCTCGAATTATGCCTTTCTCTTCACCATATCAAAGTTCAAATTAACGTGAAATTAATGCGTCGACCTTCCAGTGATGTGTTACTGAGGGTCCCCATTCCTCGATGCCTGTTCTTTACGGTCGTCAGCAAGCATTCATTAACCTGTCCGGCAAGATTAAGCACCTCTCGCATTAATTCTGCTCCCACTAGACCTGGCATTGTAGCTCTAATTCACTGGCATATCCCAATAAAGTCAGCCTTCCTACCTCCGACACAAACGTTCAACCCACGAGCTACAGTCCTGAACATTCAGTAGCAGTTGTTCTTAACATTCAGTTGTGCTTTCGTGAAGTCAAAGTTACAATCCAGCCTTAGTTGAAGGTTGTCTGGCTTCGTCGTTAGGCGAACTTGTGAATGTAACAACTGAACTGAGCGCATGTAATTATGAAACACAACTGCAACTAAGTTTAGATGCTAATGGAAGATGTCAGTGGCCCAAGTATGGCGTAGATTTCAGAGTTGTCTCATGAAGCCAGAGACGAAAATTTTAGATAGCTCAGAGCTCAGAAAATATTGCATCTTAGTTGTCCAGCTTCGAAGATAAAGTGTCAAGTTTTATTAGGGGAGAAAAGTTACTTAACTTCAGTAAGAAACGTGTTCCAAATAATGCTCTACTTTGTGTATGTACAGTAAAAAAAGTGTACAAATCTTGAGTGTTCGTGTTACGGGACATGATCAAGCTACATTTCGAAAAACGTAAATTTCCTGGTACGATTTATACTCCAACTAAATAAAGAAAAACCGATATCAATTAAAGAAGCAGCGAATTCCTCAGCATTTCATTCGAAGTACCAAGTTCTTTTTGGAATGTAAGCCTCTGTACAGCACACGCGCTCGATCTCGCCATTACCAGCCCCCTTGAAAACTGTGCTCACCTCGTTCGAAATGAGCCGCGAAGCGGAACGAGTTCCAGTCAAACACCTCCGCGGAGATCATCTATACAAGCGTCGCCAATCACTTACACCTGCGCTCCAGCTGCCAATCCAATCTTTGCGTGAATAAAACATCGGACGAGTTGATTAAATGCATATATTCAATCGATGTCTCTGACGCCGCAAGCGCATCCTCAGAGCAACAGCAGTGCTCGAATGGCTAGCTCTAATTTTACTTCAATTCCACAAAACGATCTTCAACTGCCGATTTTGGACTCGACGCTCTCTGTTTTCCGTGCGAATGGCATTGCGAACCCAATATCATCTTCCCCCGACGCGCAATTCCAAAACTGGGGATAGCGTTGTATCGTTGACGATTGTTTCTTGCGATAAAAGTTTTAATCTAACTTAAGGAGGGCTTTGCTAAGCACTTTCGATTCGAGATCCCAAACTTTGGCACCAACAAAACCTTAAAAAGGAAATAATCCCTTGGATTCTATTCCAATTGCATTGATAACGGCTCGGGAATTATCATTGGTGCATTTTTGTGAAGAGGTCAGACAAAAGAGCTTGGAATTGGAAACTCCTCATAAAGGTCGATTTAAAGCTACGATTCAATGACCCAAAAAGGTGTACAAGGCCTGGAAATACCAATGCCGATGAGGGAACGTATAAAACAGAGCGATTGTGTGTGGGACTACTCGTGGTATTAATAAACTAACGGTACCATCAATAATTAATTACCGACGATGCTTAAAATGATAAACCTATAACCAACTATATTACCAATGATAGACCCATAAACTAATGATACCACCAACGATAAGTCAATGGTGCTTCCATTCATAATCCTGTGATTTTCAAAGATAAGCCGATGATGCTTCCAGTGATGAACCAATAAACCAATGATACTTGCAGCAAGGATAAACAATGATATCAATAATAGAACACTAAAGTGTCAGTACTTTAATTTATATGGATACCTCATTAGAGCTATAATTTTCTATTCTATTGAAATTTAATACTTGCAGTGGAATATTTCTCGACGCACACAGCTTGATAGAAAGTGAAAAATAAAACAAACTGTTTTGATATTCACATTTTTCGTCCACAAATGAGTATTATGGGGAAAGAACACTCGCAGTAGGTCCCCTTAACAAAGCTGACTACCAGAATTCGTACATTCACCAAAGTTCGCTTAAATTGATTGCTGAAGTCCAAAATCGGCTCAAGAAATTAGAGATCGTACAGGGGAGAACTCCGTAGGTGACGTCCGTGAGAAACGGCGGACGTCGGATGAACCTGCGTTTGTCCAGAGGCCAGGTTGGGTGTTCATTAATTTTTTATACTGTTTATAAAACGTTTCAATTGCGAAACGTAACATCCTAATTTCGAAGTGTCCCAATTTAGGAACACTCCAATTTTGAAACGTCCTAGTTGAGGAATAGCCCAGTCGAAAAATATTTTTGAATAAATTCTTCATAAAGGGGGTCTAAAGAGATATTCCTGGCAGGAATACAATGGCGATGTCGTATGATAATTTTTACTATTAAACATTATTTAACATATTCCACCTGAACTAAGCATCTTACGCATCCTAGTTAAATGAACAACTTTACATATTCATAGGGAGCAAATAATTTTGGATGGCCTAACTGAAATACCTATTTTAAATAACCCGACAGAACTAAAATTTCACGTTGCTACTGAACAAACAATTTTATGCGCTGCAGCTGAGATTATTATGATCTTGTGTATAATTTACAAAAAATTTAAAGACCATTTCTGTGGGATGAGCACATTTCATTTTCATGACGTCATCACGGTCTAACCGCTGCCGATCGCTCTTTACTTGAACCTTACGGAAATTATAACAGTTGTTATTCAATGAAAATTTCGTCCATTGACGATGGTTAGTAAATGCTTAGAAGCCCGGGAAAATCTTCAAAGGAATGCCTCAAAGTTCAGAGAAATATTCAGAGTACTGTCAAATCGCCAATGATTTTTTTGATCGTAAGTTTTGTTATGGGATAAAAATGTAGAATAACGTATTCATAACATTTAGGTAATCTTCTTCCATTTTTGTAAAAAAAGCTGTTCTGATGTTCTGGCCCTTCTAACACAAGCTAGAGTGACGAGTTAGTAATTTTTGTGATTTTTGAAGGTGAGTGTTAATTCGGCTATCATGGCATTATGATATATCTCTATCACCAGAAGTTGAATAAAAAAATATTTCATATGCTTGTAGACAAGAATTAACGAGTGAAATCTGCACACGTCTAGAGCTCAATATTTTGGTTTAACATCAACACTTCATACATACACTCGATAGTTTCAAGATAATTTACAGCATACGTAGGAAACTCAAAAATTACAAAATTTTCAGACCTTACTTGCTGTTTACGTAAGAGATTTTAAAATAACACTTCACGTAGCTTGCGTTCGAAAATATTGCATGACCCGTTTTCTCGCGCAAACACAGACTCATCCTTTGAAATGGCCCCTTAATTTTCTGTACAAGAACTTAAATACGTTCAGGAACAAAGAAAGTCTTTTAAAGCTCGTCCTGCATTGAGGCCCATCAAAGGCCCGGAGCGACACGCAGGCTTCCCTTCACTGAAGTCTGTGTGAGTTCAGCAGCGAAGAAATGAGCTTTTCGCTATCCACGGCCCCCCCATTTCTCAGATGCCCACCTAATTTAGAAGATTTTTGTGCCCGAGAAAACGAGCTTTCGCACATCTATTATTCGCAGAGCTTCAACAGTTCCAGAGTGTTCTCATTCCGAACTTTGACTGTTTACCTAAGCTAATGAAGGTGCGTCTACCGGAGTGACTAGCGAGGCAGCGTTAGGTCGCGTCGCTGCAAGTGAATCTTCCAAACGAACCTGGCTGGGAAGACTCAGATGACGACTCCAAGTTCATTAGCAAGAAGAGGATTTGGGCGACAATTGAGCACTTATGCATCTGCAGGAACTCGTAAATCAAGGTAAAGTTTCCGAAGAGCCAACAAATCGACGTGTGCTAGGAACAGCGCCACTGGTGTTGGATTCGTCGCACCTGGTCCCAGTCGCTCGCATCTAGAAACTTCGTCAGGGAAAGCGATGGTTTAAACTTCTTTTTTGACTTGAGAAGTCAATCCAGTTTTTTCCAGACGCTTTTACAGCACTAATGAAAGTGAGACAGACGTTCCGGGACAAATTGCACCTCGAGAAAACAAAAGACCCTAATGTGAGTCGTGATATTCATGCCTCGGTTGAATGAATTTTAAAGGAGCGGTCGCTGTTCACAAGAGTCGTCGCTCTGAATATCACTGAGCTTTCCTCTCGGCTTAATAAGACGTGGAAAACAAATACTCGTCTAAACTGAAGAGATCTTTGAATTCGAGCGTTTCAACAGTCATTCGTTACATCAATAGCATTAATTAATAACGTCCATTTTATTACCGAAAACCAACTCAAATATTTGTAAGTGTACCTAGTGAAATTCAGAATTTTATCACCATTAGGACAATTAGAAACAACGGCATAACGTGCATGTGAAATCAAG
>VOMN01068262.1:0-44444 GCA_014899125.1 Orchestia grillus | reverse complement strand
TCGGTGCTTCACTAAATTAATCTAACGAAATATCCATCAAACGAGTGGGCACACAACAGCTTCATGAAAAGTTTTTTAATCAAGATACCCAAAATGCTCAACGAAATAACATTGATTTAACATGCCATAAATTTTGACCGAATACTTTTTTCTCATATTTTTTGCTCAGTTTATTTTCCATGTCAAAAAATTTGTTCTAGTTGGTTGTAATATTGTGGTAAATATATATCCCTGAACTACCCGAACTTTTTACTCCAAGCCAGAGCTCGAAATTTTCAAAACACATCAGAAGTAGCGTTGTGTAAATATTTATGTCTAGGCAGTGTTCTTAACAAACTTTGGGCGCCTCTAACAATTTTGCACGTACTCATCCCGTTTGATGTACAATCTATTTCTGTTGTTAAAAAAATTCTAACCACCTATAGCACCATGAACTCACGGAATCATATTTCTTGAGTAACAAAATAATGAATTGATAAATAGATTCCAGTTATAGAAAATTAAATAAATTCTGAAACTTGTCATTTATGATTCATTCGTACATGAGCCCCCGCCCCTCCCCGCCAGCCTATCTGTAAGCTTGTAAAGAAATGGGACATTCGACAGCAATGCTCGTACAAACTGCCGTACTATGACGTTGTTGCCAACTGCGATTAGCTTGCTTTCGACGGGTTATCAAGGAATGTCCTAATCAAATTGGTTGTTTCAATATTGCTTTCCTTCATCTAATGCAATCATCAGTCGCATTCAGTAGATGACCATTATTCCCATTATATTGTAGGAGGGCCGTGACGTTCACAGTCGGAGAACATCACTCAGTTTAATAAAAATTTAATGTCTCGCCAAGACAACGAAGAAAGAAGCGATACAGGAACACATGCGACTGGGTTCCAGCAGGAGTTGACCGAAATAAGTCAGTCATCCCTTCGAAAAACAGAAAAAAGTTAACACGTATCAACGGAAAGAAAAGGCTCAACTACTGAACCCAAAACAGACTCAAAATAATAAATAAAAAAAATTGTGGGGATTGATTAGTGTCATAGCTCTCGGACACAATTAGCTAATGACACTAAATGAGCTGAAGGGTTATCTCCATCACTACATCCCATCTTCTTAGTGTAATGACATAAATAAATAAAAAATCTGAACAAGAATTACATCGGACACTGACTTGAGTGAATGTTTCTCACACAATACGCCAGACCAGGGAGAGACAGAGGTGCGAGGGAAACTGAGGTTCACGAGTAAAAGAGTTAATGCATTAACGGGAGGTCACTCTAGAGTAAGACCACTGTGATACCTGCAGAAACATTATGTAATTATCCCGGCCAGAAATGCAGACGGAAAATCACACAACACAATTTATAATGCGTAAAAATGAATATGTTTTAGCGCTTCTTAAATTGGCGAACGATGGACCAGATGCCTTGCTTCCCCGACGCTTCGGGCAGGTGGCAAAGTTTTTACGCAGTCTTTCTGACAGATACATTTTAATAAGAATAATGAAGAAAGAATAACCCAGACAATTTTTTGTGGAATAAATGAATGGTAATGGTAGAAGTTGGTTAAATGTTTAGAGTTCAAAATATTTAAAAAAACGTACGATTTACAGAACGCAAAACAAGTGGCCAAAAATATTAAGCTTGTACAAAACGCACTTTCGATTGCACAAATCAGGCCAAAACGTGATTTGAACACGTGGTTTGACACTCTAACATTCAAAGTGCTTCAGGACGAGCCAACTCTTACCGAACCAACAAGAGCTAGAGTTAAGGAAAACTTACGCGGAGCCACGGGTTTAATTCTCTTGATATTGAATTTGGGTAAATCCTTTTCACTTCCAGTCCGTGTCATGATGGTGGATTCCCTCAAGTCGGATGCAACACTTCCCGTGCTCGAGCTCCTAAGAAGACTGAGTTTGGTGGGCTCGTTCGTGTCAGATTTTGGAGGCTTGCCAGTAAAGGCTGCAACAGATGGAGGGCTGGAGGCAGCAAAAGAAGGTTGGGAGGACGAGAAGGTAGATACTGCCTGGGAGGAGGACGATCTTACGCCGCCTACTGCAAGGCTTTTTTGATGCGCTGCGCTGCGGCCGCTGCTGCTAGACGAGGAGGTTGATGTGGTGGAGCCTGTAGTGGTCGACGAGCGAGTTTCACATCGGCTGCGGCGAGTCATTTTCGTCTCGCTGACGCTCCTGTTCGTCTGCTGATTACTGCTCGACATGAATGGCGTTTGCTCGACCGTGTCCGGCGTGTTAACGCGAGAGCGGACCTCACAAGTGACTTTAGCAGAATATTGAAGAGGTTGCTGCACAACTGTCTCGGCTGATGTAGATCTGCTCCCAGTGGAATCTGTAGACAAACCTTCCGCTGATTTCGTCACATCAGTCAAAGCAGACTCGAAACTGTGAAGATCTTCAGCCAAAAATTGCTCTTGTTTCTTTGCGGATGATGTACTCTCCGTGGAAGACGACTGGGAGAATGCAGAAAAGGAGGACTGGGATGGAACTGCAGGTCTAGGAGGCGGGCTCGACGGCGTCTTCCTCATAGTTGCAGGAGGAAGGACTGCAACGGGTGCGACAACATCTTCCTCTTCCATTTCGTAGTCCGGTTTCAAAGCAGGTGAAGCCCTGATCGGAGGCGGGAGAACCTGAATAGGCTCTTGATACTTCGCGGCAGTTTCTCTCACGCTTTTGAAATCCACCTCTAGTTTTTTGGAAATATCCTCTTGAGACGATGTCTCAGCCTTATCAAAGACTGACGCGATCTGCTTGACACCTCGGAAGTCAGAATTGCTTATGAGTTCTACGGAATCTTTTGCTTGACCAAAAGCCTGGGCATTGACAGATGGAGCAGGAGCCTCTGCTTGAGCGTTATTGAACTGCTCAGCCAAGTTTTTAATGGAGCCTGATTTGTAACGAGGAGACATCAGCGCTTCTGGAACTGGTGAATTAGCGAGGTCTTCCTGCGACAGTTGTTTCTCCAACTTTTTGACTCTGTCCCTCACACGCATGGACTTTTCGATAACCACTTCTGATTCCCCTCCTCCTCGCTCAGTATAGTCGTGAGCAGGAACCACCCGAGCTGGTACAGCAGTAACTAAACCTGAGTCTAAGCTGTTTGACGGTGAGACAGTCCTGCTACTTCCCAGTCTTTGCGAAGACGATTTCGAACTAGAAGACACTACCGACGAGGCCGTGGAACGCTGCACTGGAGCTGCCCCACTGCTTGACGAGTACTGAGAGGAGCTAGAGAACGATCGGTTTTCTTGCTGGACGACTCGCTTTGTCGACCCTCCGTCTCGCGCCATTTCGTTCACAAGAGATTGAAAATCCGCCTCCACATCCTTCAAGTCTCCGTCTGGAGTCTTGAGATGGCACGAATGTTGGACAGACTGCTTGGACTGATAGCTCTGCGTCATCATCGAATGAGACGACTGTTGTTGGCTTATCACTGAAGTAGCCATTTCTACAGCCTCACGATCCTCAAGAAACAACAAGAATTAAAATCTATTCCCTTAGACTTATGTTCTCCGCTACATAAAGAGCTGTCAATTTTCACGAACAGGCGCGTTGCCAGAAGATCGGCGGGGTTTAGGTCGAAGTCAACGTTTTTACCCTCGGCTGGAGCACCTGTGCTTATCACAAACCACGAATATAAACAGCACGGGGAACGTAGACCATCACTCAAGCACCGCAGTTCACTGCACCCTAACAGCCACTCGAACTTTGAGTCTCAAGGTACACTCACAACATTCGATAATCTTCTCAAACACGACTTATGAATGAGAACACCGAGGGCAACGAAATATATCCTCAAAGGGAAAAGAGCGCCGAGGAGAAGAAGAAGGAGAGCACGACACACCGTGTGAGTGAAGTGCCAAGGCAGCCTCCGACTAAAACGGTGGGATTCTCAGAGAACAAGAGAGAGTCTCGGCTGGCACACGCGCCTGTTATATTTAGACGCGCCTCAAGATAGCGTCTGAGCGATCGTCCGTCCACCTGAGCTCCTCTTCTTTACTCTAAACCTGTTGCGATGACCAAACATACATTCCTGAGCCTCTTTCACCGAGTTCCCCCTGCGCGTGACGCAGCACAGGTTACCGGATCAGAAAATATCGGTGAATCCCCCGGCTTCCATCCCAGTCCACGCTGCTAAAACGAGGGTCTCGCAGAACGCCGGAAAATCGTAAGTATTATCACCGAATAAGCCGGATGCTGAACACAGAACGGGGTGTAGGTTATCATGCAGTAGTCTTCCATACATATTGGACGTCACACGACCAAAAAATCCTCTGCGTAAAGACGTAATAAAGGCTAAACAAATAGTAATATGCACTTTGGTGAATAAAGATTATGGTTTCAATAGGAATTTAACATTCGGAATATAATTTCGAATGAAATACTGATTGTGGAACACTGAGAAAATAAAGTGGAAAACTTTTTATTTTAGGAGTTGAGAGATGCCAGATGGCCTGAAACAAAAAATGTATAAATAAACGTATACTTAATCCTACACATGAACAACGAAGAACGTTCTAATTTTAAGTAAGTTCATGTCGTAAGACGCAATTCAGCAAAACATGCAAATACCTTCCTAAATGTACAATTCTTCATTTGTTGTTTAGAATAGATGTATCATAGCCAGCGAGAACAAACTATAACAGCAGTAGCTGAGACTACCGAGACTACCGCGTAATTTATTCTTGATCTGGCACGTCATTTGGACTACTTAATTATGGCACAAGGCGCCGCGGCGTCAATTCTCATTGCGCACTTCATATCAGAGCAGAAATTCTGACAGTCTTACATGCCAATTTCTGACGGTCACAAGAGCACTTGAAAACAAGCAAACAACGCTGTCATCCGTGTCGGGTGATCATTACAAATGAGTCAAGCGTGAGACATTTTCCCGCATCCTCTCCCTGAGATGAAAGCCTGAGAGGCTTCGCAAGCAGGCCACGCTGCTTGAGTGTGTGGCAAACAGCACAGATTTGTCTCAACAAACACAGAGCTTTCAACCACAAACACAATGAGAGAGGCAACTTCCCGTCTGCCGTTGAACCGTCCATCATAACGAAACAACCATCGCAGTGCAGCCTGGTCATTGTTGAAGTTTCAGCTCATTAAACAATCAAAAAGAAGAACAAATTTTAATATTTTCCCGGTTCAGGTATTATGAATCTTACCTAGATTAAATATTTCTCTTAAAGTGTATTGATATTTTCCCTTCAATTCGGATTCGCTGAGCAAAAATGTAGCGAAGGTGCGACAACGATCAGCTGCAGAACATCTCAGCAGCAAGAGGGCAGGGAATGGTACATGAAATACAGGGTGCAGTACAATGATTCAATCCACATGGTGTACTAAAATTGAAACGAAATAAAGAATAGGTTAAAGTATTGGTTACTGTCAAAAATTATATATCCGAGTGAAGTGCGATTTTGTTATTTCATTAACGATAGGAATCTGAATACTTTCACTAAGCCTTCATTTTATTTTACTTTTATGAACTCACTAAGTGTGTCAGATCATTTTCCTGTAGCTTGTACATTTTTTCCCAAAGCACAGGAGAGAAGCACGTGCACTCAAATAAGAAGGGCGGGGCAAAGTCGAAGGCCTCTAACCCTGAGTTATAAAATAGATTTTATGATTGAGCAGACCACGAGTACAACGATTCTGGTGCTCAATAAACCCAATGGAAACTTCTGGAGCAAGATGAATGGAAAATCGGCACTCGCATCTCGTTCCCTTACATATATTCCAAGCTTACCGCACAACAATCAAGAGGACATTCAAAAGATAAAAATAAATAATTTAAAAGTAAAAAAGATCTGGAGTCACAGATATCATTCCAAGATCTACCAAGAAAAAACTTAGGAGTTTTATATCTAACATCTGAACTTTACGAAGACGGACGTTTGCGTACGTAAAAGAGATCAGAGTTTTTGCGGCAGTAATGTCCACTGTCAAGATAAATTAATACCTTTGCAGTAGCAGGTTTTAACATTAATAATTAGAGGTAATTCTAACAAAGGAAAGCACCATCAATTCCCCTAATTATTTATGTTACGCATAGAGAAAAACATTTTTTTTTGTATGGGCTCTAGCAAAAAAAAAAAACATCAGGGAGACAAGAAGAGACAGTCGTCGGTTACTGCAAGCTGATTCATACGAGAAATTAGGCCTGAAGAGCACCGCTAGGTCACTCAGACAGGCATATAAATGTCCGTAGATTTTTTGTAGAGCAAAAGCTTGGCGATGCCTGTTCTCGTTTGCGAGGAGGAGGAGGACTGTGATGTCACGCGAATTATACACAACTAATTTTTGACTCTCGATGAAATAAATAGAAGAACATTTCTGAAGCTATGCAAACTTTTTCGAGCTAGCTGCAACATAAGTGCTCTGTATTTGATAGATAATTATGTCATAATTATTTATAAAAGTACAAAGTGATACTTCCTGTATTTAACGAATTCATAAAAGAATTGTAATATACAGAGATTACTAAACTACGTAGCTCTACTAGCCAATTATTTGAACAAGAAAAATTCTCAACATATTCCGATCTGATCTGCCAGATCAGCATTGAGTAGGTCAGAACAGACCTCCCCACAGCTCAAGGATGTTTTCTAACCTCCGAAATTCCCAGAGGACAATCACCATCAGGCTCGTTTGAAACGAAATCGGTCGAAACTTAATTACAGGTCAATGTACGATAGAAAAACTGCACGAATAATTAGAGCGACGGCACTGCAGGGAACCATCGCTGGTACTTAACTCTGCAGACTGTTATCCGTAGATTTCATTGGTTGAGGTATCTTTTAGAAAATGTGTAGCTCCGATGAAGTTTCTAATTTGCACGGCTTGAACCGTGCGAGCAGCTAGGCTGAGCTTACGTAAACAGGGACAATAGCACACGACAGGAGGAGGAGGAACAGGAGGAGACAACAACGGCACACGGCATAAACAAGTGACAAGCCATAGCCGCTCACATGTTTGTGTCAAACTTTTCGCTTCAGAAAATGTGCCGTAACAGGCCCGTTGCAGAAAATGAATAACAGTGTTGATAATGTTTAGAATACTAGAGTAAAATAAATCAATTAATAATATTATATTAATATATTTTAATCCCAATGCTTAAACTGCCTCGCTAAAACACTACAGTAGGAGTATTCCACTGAAATGCATCGTTGAAGCTTACATGCAATTAGCATAAAAGAGGCTAACAGCACAAGAGAGAAATGGAAATGATGAAATGCTAAATCACTACGCACACATATGCGTTCACCGAAGGGAAAAGAAGGCCAGTCTCCCGAATACGGCCGTGCATCTGACGGCCGTGCATTTGACGGTCGAGGACGAATATGTTTATTAAAAATTTTAATTCAGCCAAGCTCTACTTAATTACTTTCATGTGATAATTATGATTTGCTTTATCATCCTGAAACCCACCCAAGAACGTGAATGCAATTAGCGTATCTAAACTTATAAATTTTACGTCTAGAATTGTACAATTTTAAGTGATAACTACTGAAACATTATTTAGGCAAAAAGGGCAATATTGAGCGCCGGTGTAAGAACTTTATCTAGGTACATGCTAATGGCTCATAAGTACTGAAGGCATCTTAGAGGGACAACCTTCAATTCTTCTAATTAGGAAAGTACACTAATTGTTCGAGTCGTGGATATGAAAAGTAGAACTTCACTTGCAATTTTTATGAGTTCGAATGAATTTTGTTTGTATAATGAGTCTCGGAATTTTTACCCTACAAAACCAAGACTAAAACCTTTTCTGTGAGCTTTTTAGAACTCAAAATGAATTTGACCACATAATTAATTCTCAGAGTTTTGGGGCTAATTTTGAGGAAAAATTAGCCTAATAATAACTTGACACCTATGGTCACAACTTAGCCAAGTCCACTATTCAAATTATTCCGGCGAACTTATAACAGGGGAGTCATAGCAAGTCGATTAATGTAACGTGAAGTAGCTCAAAACAACAAGAATTTGACAGGAAGTAAAAAACTTAAAACGTTCGCTCAATGAATCGAAACTTTCAACTCTTCAAAACTGAAAAAAATGAAAGTGAATCTTGGAATTGATAGAAATAGATAATTATTTCTTACAATGGGTAACATCTAAGCTACCTCGAAGACACCGTCAAACAAATGTTATCCTGACGAACACCTCACTGACTAGGAAAACTTGAGAATCCTACTCTTTTTCGGATGATCGTCATGCTCCTCAACTCTGCCGACAGGCATTACAGCCTTCCCTCACATAGAGATATCGATCGAATCCAAAAAACAACCGCTCTACAGTCGTCCCCGTTTAGAGCCGTATTAACTAGGGTTAGCATTCAACAGTATGGAAAATATTTGGGCTTTAAGAAGCGAATAGAGCCCGTTTCAAGAATCAAATAAGAAAGTAGAGCGGTTGTTTGTTGAAACCGATTTAGCGCTCTAGGCGGAAAACGACTGTACCATCACCATCGTCATATTCATCAAATAGTCAAGACAGAAGTTAACTTTCCATGGAGCTTACCTAATTTTCAGCATAAGCAGAACTGAAGGAATCGAGTCTCATTACTATTCGCGTAATAGATGAAAGAAAAGTTAAATTATTGACAAAGAAAGTTGATGCTATTGGAGACTAACCCTTTACCGCCCCTCGCCCCCTTCGCATCGAATTCAGCACTCAGTATAATAACATCTACACGTAGTATCAATTTGTTCGAACAAAAGTGCAACTAACCAACAGGAGATGTGTACCATTCTGCGGTTTGTGTTCGTTTTAATTTCGGTGCAGCATTAATGTGCCTTCAGAGGAGATATGTTTCACATCAAAATGAGTCGGTCAAGCGGCAAACAAATACAGCAGTAAAGGAGTAAGTCCTCACGAGCGACGCGTCAGAAGCGACTATGCAAGGCGGGCACCTGTCAGAAAGACCCGTCAGGGGACTCAATTCTGGCGGCCCCTGAATGTCATGGCTTGACATGCCAATGTCAACCTAGTCGGCTAATTCTCTCAAAATTAATTGATGAATTTTTAAATACTTGTTCAAACGAAACGTTACGCAATTGACATCGACTTTGATGGATACAGAATCATGAAACTCTATTATCAATTCAACATGAAACTTATCAGAAATAGTTATTATTCGAGATTATAAGCTCGTTAGTAGTGAGTACTGCATTATTTGTAAATTGATTTGAATGAGAGGCACCTTAAAACAGCCTAATACGTTAGCTTGACTTGTATTCTGAAGAAAATTGAACACCTGCATATTCACAAATTTCGTCATAAAAATGTAAAATTACTTCCTATCTCAGGATTCAGTTACACATATATATGAAAAATAAAATTTTCCTGCATTCAATTCTGAAACCACAAAGATACGACAGCGTTTCTCCACCGATAGTCACAGACCCGAAACACTAAAAAGTGAACGAAACATGTTTCGTGACGTACATTTTATACTTTGAAAGAAGAACGGTCACTCCAGGAAGAACGAGGGAAAACATTCAGTAGCATTTTAGGTTCAACTCGCAACAGACTCGTACAAAAAATTAAAAAACAGAATGTTATAAAAACAAAAAAAATAATAGAACAAAATGAATGAAAAAAAACAGACGACTAAAAGAACATCGCTGAACGCGGTACAACAGTGAGGTAACTTTTAGAATTTAGAGGAACACCCCAAAAATTTTCCTTGCTTAGATAGGCTCGATCAAAAATTCATAATGCCCTTTACTTTGTTCATACAAACATTTCATTCTCAAAATATACTGTAGAAAAAGTCAATAAAAATAAAAATTCTAATAAACAATCAAGAGATCATAATCTCAGTCTAACACTGTACAAATAGAACCATTAAAAAAAAGTAAAATAACCAACGAAATACATTATAAATAGCCTAAATTATTCATTACTACATAAAAAACTCAAATCCATTTTTCTATTGATTGTTTAGCATGCAGCTAAAGCACAAGTATCTTTGGACCATAAAATGTAGATTCTGATATGAACACAAAAATGTGTAACCAATTTGCATAATATTATTTGATTTGGACCTTATTTCGTTGATATTTATTTGCCATGAAATGACCTCATCCCAAACCTACTTCCATGACGCTGGCAGCACAAGACAAAAATAAGGCGGCAAGAGCAAAGGCTATCGAATTTTGGAGCAGCTCGCATCCAATGACTCAGCGCTTGCAGGCCGTCTAAAAAGATGTGACGCAGCGAAGATGTGACTGTCTACGGCCACTCATTTTGAAAAAAACAAGAGTACATTTCAATAACTAAGCTGCATTTTATCAAGGTACAACTCTTTATGTCATTGATTTAAAAACAGTAACATTAACACAAAGTTTACTTTCATCGTGCGGCCAAAGGAACCGAATAAAAATTATTCTCAATAAATTGAAATCCATTTGATCTATCTAGAAGATTTGATCACATCCTGGCCTGTGATCCTACATGTTGGTGCTCTGGCATGAAAAATTGTTTTCAAATAATATACACATAACACACTACCTTCAACTCGTATGGTAGAGCCAAAACGTAGCAGATATCTATAACAAAGAGTGAAATGGACGACACTTTGGCAGTTTGTCGTGGCCGAGCTTCTGAGTGTTGGCAGCGGCGACAGAGGCCCACGAGCGGCTTTCATGGCGGAGCTAACGTTGGACTCGAGAACTCAGAAACAGTAATAGGTATTCAGATTATTTTTGGACAGTAGGACGACACCTGTGGAGATCAGCACGTGACCTTGTACACGGAACGACCTAAATGCCATGCAAGTCCGTCGATCATTGGGAACTGATCATTCAATTAAATTAGTTATCAAAAAACACGAAACGAATGAAAAGTTAAATGAAGCGAATATTATGCACAAAATTAAACAAAAATTATTTAAATATTAAACTTACCAGTAAGGTGATTTGCATACCACACCGTCTAAAATAAATTTACATCAAGTGCATGGTTTGCCAAAATTCTCAGAATTTTTAGAACGTTGAAATAAAAACATTGGCTCGGTTCGAATGAAATGAAAGCGTATTGCAATGACTCAGTTAAAAATTAACATAGAAACCGCAATTGATTCTCCAGGATCTTTTCTGAGAATGCACTTTCTTAAGATAATAATTTTGAAAGAAAGTCAAACATTTAAAATTAAATACGTTTTCATTGTAGAAAAACAGGGAAGATACACTAACTTCTGCTCACATACGCTCGAATTAATGCAAACTCGATCCTCGAAAAAACAAAAGAAAACAGCGCTGAAACGAACAAGGAAAGTTGTCAAAACAAACCACAAGCTTTCAGCAACTGAGGGGTTATTTTCAGGAGGCTATTCAGAGAAAGTTTCTTTGTAACGAAAATTACTTCCCAATTTCTAATAGTTCAAAGTGGACAAGAAATACCAACGATTTCGACATATTTCTGCGGGTGCAATAATAATCTCTAATACAGGGGTTGGGAACTTTTTTTGGCACAGAGAGAGGAATGAAACACATTTTTGAAAGAATTTTCACGGGAGCATTAGAATATTATTTTATCCCTGAATACAACAATGCGTGAAACCATGTTAAGAAATGAGAGCAAAGGATCAACTTCGACCCCAATGCAATCATCGAGAGCCAAATCTGGCACGTCAGCCGCAGGTAGCTGACCTCTGCTCTCAACGCAGCGTTAGAATTTCATCCATCATGCAACATCGGCGTCACTTCTCTTATTCGTAACAAAATTTCAAGCAGTAAAGTTTGAATTGATCCTAAAGCGGCCTCCGAGCGGTGGCCTTTTGGTAACTAGAGGGTAGTCTTGACACCTCGTGCCCATAGGTCAGCATCATTTACATAGCTTAATAAAAGCAACGACCGCCATTCCTTATCAAAAACACGCACATCGAGTAATACGAGTAACGTTGTGCACCGACTTGCCTTGTACGTTGATTTTGCCTGCCCATGGCACGGACATCTCTCATACAGAACTCAAATTTCCCATAATTCACTTGAAATTCAAGAAAAACAACAGTTTTATTCACTGTAGATATTAATATATACAAAATAAAACAATACAAAAAACATTAAGCGTAAACATTCAGCATGCGATAGAAGTTGATAAATATATTTCAAACATTGATCAATCATACCTATCCTCACAACAGAAACTCGAGGCGAGAACAGTTGTTAGTATTTTATCGAGTATTAAGCGAACAAATGTAATGCGAATTACATCACATGTAAAAAATAAACGCAACACCCTAAACGACAAAAAACTGAATCAGCGCTCACAGACACCTCCAAATGGTGTGGACGTAGAAAATCATACCGTTTGATTTTTTCATGAAATACGGAATTAAAATGAATGTCACAATTGCAATGTACAAGAAAGCTCGATAACCACGCAGGCAGTTAGCAGGTCAAGGCACTCCACTCAGTCACCTTTATTTCCTGAAAATGACTCGGGAGTTCGGTTGAAAGGAAATCCAGGATGTCCGCTTCCACCGACGCCTCTTTCGCCATCACCGCCAACGCTGCCAATGCCTTCGTTTCCAACGCCGCCACCTCCACTAACGCTCTCATGTGATCCGAGAGCCCGGGGTCGCGGCAAGGAATCCGACTGTCCACCCTCCAAAAGACTGGACGAAGGCTTGTCTTGCCATCGCTTCTGAGTAGCTTGGCTACCCAAAGAGCGATTTTCCGTCACCTCCTGACTGACCCTAGTCAGCGAAGAGGATCGCGGTTGAGTAGGAGGTTGTTGGGTTTGACTGTTGTACTGAGCCGTGAATTGGTTTGGTTGGTTGAATTCGGAGCTTTTAGGGATGAACTTTATTGGGAACGACGCAGACGAGAACGTTTTCGTTTGAGAGGTGAACGTCTGAGCAGTTGTCACCCCCGTTTCTTTGGTTGAAATAGATGACGATCCTTCGCGCGACTTTCCAAAAGTGTAAGAGTCTTGGGAAGATTTTGTTTCATCCACAAGACTTTCTTGACTTGGGGCCTTCACGTAACCCCCAGATTCAGTGCGCATCCATTTTGTCTTGGCTGTGGTCGTTGTCGATGCCGTGAGAGGCTGTGACTGGGCAGAGTGAAGTAGCGACACGGTCGGAGATGGTTTGCTGTACTCGGTAAAAGCAAATCCTTTGGGTGGAGAGATACTTGGTTTCGTAACCGGCGCGGCATTAGCTAGAGTGCCAACACCAAGGATACTCTCGATTTCTCCAAGCAACGATGATTCGTTGAAACCAAGTTGCTGCAGAGCTGAAGAAATGTATAATGCAACTCAATAAAATTATAAATATTATCGATATATATCACTCTGTTCTTACAAAACTCTAAGCAAATACAATTCATCAGCAACCAAAGGGCTTTACTCTAGCAGAAGAATATGGGCAAAGTAAAATTGACAAATACAACAATTGCATCGATATTTCCTGAAAATGCTCTTCAAGGGGGCAAACAAATCTTCAAAGAGCAGAAAAAATGTGTTAAAGTAAAAGGTAAGTTTCTACTCCTCTAAAGCTCAAGCACCAAGCAAATCTACAAAATTCTATATGTAAAACACACAACGTGATGTTAGTGATCGATGATGATAGGAGTTGTGTTAGACGAAAACACTTCGAAGTTCAAGTCGAAGCGACAAAGGCGAACAAGCACAAGTATAACACAAAAGAACATAAATGATTTTTCTTTAAAGGAAGACGTAAGGTGCACGAGATAGACGGTTTTCAATTCAGACTGAAATACTTTGAAGAGATTTTAAATTTAAAAATTGAACTAGTAATTTACCCTAAATACATACGAGTAAATGACCTCTAAGTTACCGAATCTTAGTGCATTGAAGGTAAGTTGTCCATTGAACTTTTTTGATACTATATTAAACCTCCAGCTCATAGAAGCCGGTACGCAGTTAGTCAAAGTAGCGATTGCCATAGAATATTTGCTCTGAAAAAATTGAGCTAAATGGTTGTAGGTCGAGGAAGGAAAAACGACAGAAGAAGGCAGTCAGGATAAGAAATGAGGATCTAGAGAGCACAAGTCAGGACGAGACAGAAAGGAACGTGCCAAGCGAGAACATAAGGAAGAAACGAGCTTTCAATCTCACGTGAAGTGAAATAAAATTAAAAATAATGCCTACTCAACGCTAACTGTAAGCCTACAACAGATTCTCTCAATCAGAGCCACCGACTGAATTTAATGAGGTTGCCTCAAGAAAAAAACACGATCTCAGAGAAGCAGACCGAAAGGCAACGTTAGCCTATTGAATTTGACGCAAGCTCGAGAATTCCACCTAAGCTCCAGCAGCGCTGTTTAATATCCTAGTTCCCCAGATACACTGCAAGATAATTCCTTTCAGTATCCTCAACCACCCTCTACGAGTAGTCAATGATAACAACGCATGCGAAAGATAAAGCCATCGCAGTGGATTTGAATTTTAAAACAAAAAAGTTCTACGAGCCATTAGATGAACACGTAAACAGTTTCCTGGTGTCCTAGATTCGAAATACCTATGCTGTTACGAAAGCGTGCCGTACTCGTAGTTAGAAAGCCACGCAGTTTCGTCTTTTGAAGCAGTTTTTACGGCGCAACGTTTATTTAAGCCACGATAGAGATCCGAAGACATTGGCATAACAAATCTCTCATACGAAAGAGGGACAAGGAGTCTAATGTCAGCGGCAGAATGTTGGCCTGTGGCCCAAGCTTCCGATCCTATCTTTGTCCTATCGCTTACACAAATAAAACATTGACGAAATTTCTAACTAAGCAAATGCAAAGCACATTAGGCTCGGCAGACAGCACAACCCGTCGTTAGCCCGTTCCAAGCAGCGAAACTATATAAATAAATCCTTCAAAAACCGGGCCGAGTTTAGCTGCGCGTACGTAATAATTGAAGTGCTATTTTCTTTCGTTACGCTTTAGCACCATCTACGATGTATGAACTCTGTAATTTGGGAACAGCGGCGGTAACTATGTACATGTACAATCGAGACAGTTTAAAAATTTACAGAATTGGCAACACACTTCACCGCTAGGAATGGCTAAAATCGCCTGCCGTAAAATAGGGAGGACACATCCTCTTTTTTCTTGAGGCGTAATAATAGTTATGAAATATAAATCCTCGCATATGAACAATGTATTCCATGAAGGTTGAACGTTGCACTCGAACAAGAGAAAAATGCTAGGCGAAAAGAAGGTGAAAGCTAAAGTATGAATCTACGAAATGTGAATTATGACTATGAGTCTAATACAACACTCGGCATTCAAGATAAGAAGTACGTCACGCCACTCGATGTTAGTTTCACTTGAGCGCAGCAGCGGGTCTTACTTCTACAGAAAATGACCGCAGCAAGCAACATATCCGAGTCATGAGATGGCTCTGTTCTTGATAATTCAGTAAAACTCACCCTCTTCCCCGATAAAATCGCCGAGATCTTTTGCTACTCTTTCAGCAAGAGTACCCCCACCTTCCAATTTTAACTCAGCAGGAACCTCATCTTTATCTTTCGGCTTCTTTTTACGGGGTGCTTCCCCTTCCTCGCCTTCTGAATCGGTGTCTCCGTAATGCAGATTTTTCTCTTTCTTGCGATTTTTTACTCGCTGTAGAAATTCTTCTACGACCAATTCACGTTGTGTAGGAGGAGTAGCTTCTCTGTCAACTTCTTTTTTAGCTTTGCTAACTTTTACTACTTTCAATGTCCGTCGACGATTCCTCTCTTGAAGAGCCGACCAGTATTCAGCAAGCAGTTTTCGTCTATGAAGTTCTTCAGGTTTTAAAGGAGGATCGATGAACTTTCGGGGTTCACCAAAAGGTACAGGATGCAGGAAGTACTGATTAAGTCGCTCCTCTGCTTCCAGCATTTCTTTCGTTACCTCTCGAATCGGTTCTGGGTCATTTTTATCGTGTTTAGCTCGGGGAGGTCCTTTGAAATACTGCTTATACCTTTGTTCGGCTGCGATTTGTTCCTTGTCAGGCGAAGGCGTACGTTCATTTCCAGGGAGAGAAGAACATCTTGGACGAGGACTTCCTTCGAAGTATTTCATGTATCGACGCTCTGCTTCTTTCCGTTTTTCTTCCTCAAGACCAAAATCTATGTCTGTCTGTGACTTGGGGCGAGGAGGACCTTTTTTGAAATACCGTAAGTAACGCTTCTGTGCCATTTCACGCTCTTCTGGCGGTAACCCAAACATTTCGAGTTCAGGAGTTCGTGGGCGAGGAGGCTTTGGCGGACCTGACTGAAAATAAGACTTGTACCGTTCCTCAGCCTCCACTTGTTCTTTGTCAGGATGAATGACAGGTTGATCTCCTTCTGAAACAGGTCTCGGTCCCCGAGGACTCTTTTGGAAATAACCTTCATATTTCTTCTGAGCCGCCAACTGTTCAGCATCAGGCTCCACGGACTCAAGTTCCGGAGGAGTAGATGCCCGGGGAGGTCCTAAAAAATAGCTTTCATAGCGCTTTGCCGCGTTTATTTGCTGCAAAGTGATCTTGGACGGAGTATCCTCATCTCCTGGTTTGTGAACAGCTTTCGGAGGCCCTTTGAAGTACTGTTCGTACCTCAGCTCTGCCCTTACCTGCTCAGGATCCCGCTCATCGATAGGGGTTCGTGGACGAGGAGGAGGTACGGGGGAACGTTTCCTCGTACGTGACTCACAAAAATGATCCTCCAGCCTCTGCGGAGGTAAAACCTCCATTTCTTCTAGTTCATCAAGTAACTGTGAAACGCGTTTTAATTTTTTCTGAAATACACCGTCTGAATTTGACACTTCAACTGTTCTAGTGCAGCAAACACCTGCTGTAGTAGGATCTTTCGTAGCGATTGCGTCACGAAATTGAGCTTGGTTCAGATTTGACTGAAGACATGAACTCGAGAGACCTAACACCTCAGGCTTCGACACAGTCTTCTCTACGTTTTGAAGAACTGAATCACACTGCGGAGCAGCTTCATTTTCACTCGGCAAGATAGCGATAAAAGGATGTGGACTGACTAACTCGCTACGACAGGTTGCCGAAGGAAGACACTGACTGTCTTCGCCGAGCCCGCTTTCTGACACCTTGGGCACGGCGCCAGCAGCAGCTACAGGTTGCAGCTCTCCACCTCCACCTCCGACGGAGGAGATTGTGACGTCAGTCTCGTGTTGATTTTTAGCGCCAACTTCAATATTAGTTCTAAAGAGGGTTGTAATTTTGTCTTTTTCACTATCTTTTGCAACAGCTGCCTCGTCGACTTTTACACCCTTATCATCTTTATCAACATTCAAGTTAAAGGAGTTTGGCGCAAAATCAGCCACGTCATTCAGACGGCCTTTGATCCCTGCATCATTTGAAAGTTTCTTCAACTCCAAGTCATCAGAAGCATCAAATGTTTTTAGCTGCACGTTGCGACTGAAGCACTCGGAACCACCGATGGTCCCATAAACCTCGTTCCTAAACATCCTACCCACACTGGGTCTGGCCGGCAACTTCGGTACACATTTGCGCGTTGGAACAGGAGGAGGACGCTTGGTCGTCATAGTTTCATTCAAATTTAAGATTGTCGGAATCATAGATATTGACCTCGGAGGAGGAGGCCGCATGGGAGCCTTCTCTAAACTTATTTTACTATTACCTTCTTTGGCAGGGCATTTACCACTACTATTAGAATATATGCCAAAGTTATTCGCTGCGAACATCGAATGACGCTTTGACGGGGAACTTTTGCAGGATACAAATTTGTTAATACCAGGATCACTAGAATAACCATCTTCCAAACTCAGAGAAGAACCACGGCGACGTTGTGGGACGGGCGGCTTCTGTTTCTCAAAGTCATAGCCGTCACTTGACTCAAATGCACCGTACACCGACGCACGCAATTTAAACGTATTGTGGGAACCATTGGATTTGTCTACGCAACAAGTAAGAGGTAGAGAAACGTCTTGCGTATGAGTTGCAGGCGAATTAAGAAGATTTTGAAATTCAGTAGGTAACATTTCATGCACAGTTGTAGTAGAGACAGGAGAAATTTTAGTGGATAATTTGCTTCCAAAATGGGTGTGAGATTTTAGAATATTACTTACTACAGGCTCGCTCACTCCACTTGTTAGGTTTTCACTTGTTACAGATACATTACGCATTACACTGTTAGTTTCACCAGAAGTAGCTTCTGACTGAGAGGCTTTGCAGAGCATATCAGGTTTAGTAGGTAAAGACTCAGGTGCAGAAGGAAACCTACCCGAAGTAGTATCGTATCTGGAAGGTTCCACCGCTGGTGCCGGAGGCACTGGAGGCAAATTCTTCGTTAACTCGTTGAACTTGATACCGGAATCCCACCGAGGCAATGGTTCAGGAGCTTTCCGTAGAATTGGTGCAGTTTCACTCTCTGACAAGAACGACTTTAATTCTGCCATCACCTGCACAGGCATTTTTTGCTGAAACTGCCTTGGTGGAACTGGGACAGGATTCGCACTTGTCTGGATCCAGGTGTCTCTAGATTTACTTTCTTGCTGGATGCGTGAAGAAACTTTGTAAGAACTATAAGCAACCGACGGCCCATAAAAATTTTTACTTGAAGTTGTCTCTGGCTTTGCTACAGGACTCGAAAATTCTTTCTCGAGAAACACCCACCCTTCTTGTTCCTTGTCTGCTGAGGGACGAGCGTTCTCGCAGTTTTTGCCTTCACTTGTATAAATCGGTTTTAAAATATCGGAATAATCGGTTTCCGATGTATGTTGAGTATGATTGATTTGAATTCTAGATATAATGTCGGGGGTACTGGAATCGTGCACAAGCTTCGAAGGAACTTCACTATCGGTGAACGACGTCGGTGAACGAACGTCAGCGGCTATTTCTTCAGCATGAATTTCCAGCTCCATGTCCGAAGTCAGATGAGTCATGGTCTCGGCCAAAGAAGTAAGAGTGTCCAAATTTAATTTGTATGAATTAGTTTGACTTGGCTCAAATGGTTCAGGGGTAATAACGGTATCTTCCTGGGGCACAATTTGTTTCATGGCTTCAGAGACTCCAGCAGCTTCCTGATAGATAGCGTGCGTGTGCGTCACTACAGTCTCACACATATCGTGAGACATTCGTCCTTCCGTCTGAGATGACAGCGCACCAGTTTCACTCTCTGCTAGTGAGGTAGACGGCTCTACTGGCGGAGTTAAGGTCCTTTGAGCAGGTGGGGAAGCCATTACTTGAATAAGAGTAGGAGCTAAAGTTTTCGCCTGAGGAGAAGGTGTTAATGATTGAGAAGTAGGTGTTAAAGTTTCTTCTTTAGTGGAAGGTGTAATACTGTCCTGGGCATTGATAATTTCCTCCTCTACAATCCTTGTCATCGGTTCTTCAAGCGGATTATCATTATCATAGAAAGAGAACGCATTTTCACTCATATCTGGAAACGGAGCAGGAGATGGTTCTTTTGTACTGTTCGTTTCAGTAATATCTGAAGCAGCATTCAAAGAAATCGTATCATCGCGCAGAGAATCTGCATCCCCACTCTTTCCTGCTTCGATTGGAGAAGCATCAATAGCTTTTCCAGTAACTGGAGGCAACTTCGATTCTCCTGAAGTTGTTTCAGCGACTCCAACAGACGTTGACGTGGACACTTCTAGATCGACCTTTTTCTGCCCGACAACAATTTCATGAAGGTGTTCCGCATTTGCACCAGGCTGTGAAGCTCTTACGGGTTCTGATGAAGATTTTCCTTCACTGAAACCATTTTTCATTTCCTGACTCCGCGTGAAACTGGACATGTTGTTCGTATTTTTATCATCCTCCTTGCCGAAGTACTCAGAGGGTCTGCTGGGAATTTCAGGCGGAACATCGATTTCAAGTAATTCTTCCAAGTTGATCTCGGGAGATGGTTCTCGAACTACCGGCATGTCTTCAGTCTCAACTGTGGAAGTAGATTCAGTAGCTAAACTATCTCTGGATCGATCGGAGTAAAAACTTGCGCGCCCATCTTCATCTGGCTCAGCTGCTACATTTTCTGTTTCAGCAGACGTCAATTTTTGTTTTTTCTTACGCCGCGGCGGTTTTACTCTCTCTGGCAATTTCGGCAACAGATGTTCTGCACGACTCAAGTTGTCGACCGTGAGAAATACGTCAGCGGATTTTTTGTCAGTAGCTTCATCAACAAAGGTGTCAGCGGCGGGTTCTGCCCGATTCTCCCTTTTCACATTTACAACCGACTGAGACTGCAACTCATCGCCATCAATTGTTTCTTCGACCGTGATGATTTGCTGCTTTCTAACCTGAATATCTACAATCATTGGGGTAACATTAATCACGCTGTGCTCAGGAGGCTTCTCATCGAAGGATTTAGTAATGTGTTTTTCCTCCGCCGAAAAACGAACTTCTTTTTTAACACCCCTACCTTCATCCAAAGACAATTTGCTGCCTTTGAGATTCGATCGACTCCCACCAGCATCAGACCTGGCCAGTGAAACTTGTTCAGAAGACACCTTTATCGCATCTTTTTCCTCTGCTTCGCTCTCAGACGTGAGCATCGTATCTGACTTACGCCTCTTCTTCTCATCGCGCTTCTTACGCAAGAGTTTTGGGGAAGACTTCAGGAATCCAACGAGACTGAAACCTTTTTTTCCATCGTCACTTTTGTTGCTATCTGGTGAATTTGGCCTACTGTGCCTTCCCTCGGGAGTGACAGACCGACTGTGAGGCGTCACAGGCCTACTTGACGGCGTTTCAGGCCTAGAATCCGTTACGGAAGTTTGAGTGGAAGACGGAAGTTGCTTCTCGTCTCCGGTCTTTGAAGATTTCTTCTTTTTTCGTCGAAGAAGCTCCTTTATTCTCTCTTTAACTTTCTCAATATTTTTTGAAGCTGAGTAACTACGCGAACGAGGTTTTGGTTTTATATCAGAAATGTTTTCCAAACTCGCATCAGGCGATGATGGTTGAGGGGCCTCTGAAATAAGGTTCAAACTTTCACTTGATTTTGCAGCTTGAGGATCTAGGTCACTTTTGAGGTCAGCCAAAAGTTGTTTGAAAAATTCTTCGTCAAAATCACTTGGAATTTTCGTACTTTCCAGTGAATCTAAGAGGTCATTAATATCGTTCTCTTTGTAACTCTGTCTCAGGCGCTGCAGTTCTTTCTCGACTTGTTCTTCGTTATAGGATTCGCGTGAAATGAAGATTGGGGTTTCCTTCGTTCGAGACCACCACCGTTTTTTAACCTCAATTTTAGGGACAGGAGATGCCGATGGCGGCAACGGAGGCTTATCATCAGAGCATTTCTCTAACGACTGGTTCTTTTTCTTTTTGTTGCCATGCTTCTTTCGTGGAGGTGGACTTGGCTTAGAAATTTCTTCATCAACACCAACAATCTCTACTGTAACGGATTCACAGCTCTCAAGCTGTTCGTTATCGAATTGGTCAACATCGACATTTCGTTCCTGGGGTCCTGTATGATTTTTTACTTCGGCACCCAAGGATGTTGAAATTCCTGGAGAAGAGATTGACAGTTGTTCTGAACTCATGTCATGAACTTCAGCTTCAATCTCGATTGAGGGCGATAGTATTTCAATACCGCACTCAGACGAGGGACCTGCGTGCGACTTGGATTCATTGCAGTCAAGTATCGTAGAAGTATCAAAACGTTTTAATTGTGCAGCATTAGTAGGCGTTACAGAGTCAGCCCAAGTAACGCTATCCATCGACTCATGTTTCAAGAGCATATCTTTAGCTGTTTTCTCAATGTTTTCCAAGTCTTCGAGAGCATCCTGAATTGTGGAGACAGGTTTCTTCCTACTTGTCGGACTAAGCGAGGGATTTACGGTCGTAACAGTCGCAGTACTTTCAGCAACGAAAGGAACGGGAGCACTTTCACCCTCTACCACAGCTTTGAGGGGTTCAAGATTAGAAGCTTTTAGCTGTTCTCCTTTTTTCAGATGAACGACGTTGTGATCAAGAGTGCCAAACCCTGGTTCAGTAGAGTCATTTAAAGTAGAAAGTCTCGAATTAATGGAAGATAACTCAGACATGTCCTTTCCTAGAGTGTCATCCGAATCTTGAGCAGTCGAGGACGATTCAACCGTATTGGTTGAAGCCTGTGAAGTCCTCCAGCTGCTGACCGCAGTCGAGTTCGGAGACGACCGAGGAGACTTGGAAAATTGTTCTGACTTGTAATCAACAATGTCATCATTTTTCAAATCTTCGAAGCTCACAACGTCATATTCATGAACAAGATCAGCGTCCGCTGCCTTTTTGTTTTCGTCAGGAGGAGTCTCCATCTCGGAGCTTTTCTCTGCGAGTCCCCCAATCTTTCCCTTCTCGTTAGTTTCTTCGACAGGAGCTACAGCAGTGGCATAGTACTGGCCCATGCCGCTCTTCGTCTTCACAATGACGCTGTGCTTCAGTGATCCACACGAACCGTCGCTTTCAGTTTCTTCGTGGATGGTTGAACATCGGCCTATTGAGCGGAAGTCTCGATAGTGAAGATCATCGAAATGCGAGAGGAATCCAAATTTACGAAAAATTTCCTCTAGTTCGCTTTTTACGACGGTATCGTTGTCAGAATCACTGCTTTGGCATTCGCGCTCGAGGAAATCAAACTCGCTATCATCTTCTCTGGTGCAGCTCGACTCGCTAGTCTCGCTTGAATCAGGCAGCAGCTCACTAGCAGCAGTGCTTCGATCAGAGTCAGGGTCACTGCCTGCTTCGATGGTAACACTGCTCCGACTTTCACTGCTATTACGAATACAAGGATTCAATACCAATGTTTCTACGGAAGAACTTAATGAAGACGTTGAATATTCGTAGGATGACTGAGACAAGTCGTCTGTACTCAAATCACACAGAGTAAACTCATCTCTCAAATCGAAGAACTTTTCTGTTTCTAATATAGTCACAGGAAAACGATGTGTTTTTGCCTTAGATAAATTGAACAAGTTTTCTGTTAGCGAATTTAAATATTCAGTCGATTTCTTCGTATCACCATCAAGAAGATGCAACTCGGTAAGATTTTTTTGAGGTTCACACGAAATTTCAATGCAATGTTGTTCTAACTCTTTAATAGTATCAGTAGGAATTATATGATCAACTAAGCACTTAATATCAGTTTCTTCGATAGATTTCGAGTTACTATCACTTCTCTGAAAGTCTAAGCTTGCGCTAGAAAATGAGCTGTCACTGCTAGTGCTTGTCAGAGAAGACACCGAACCTAACTCCACGTGAAGAGATTGTGGAACTTTCAACTTGTAAACAGCAGAAACAACTTTCTCCTCTAACAATAAAGGCTTCTCCACAACAAGAGGAAGATTTATTGCGGGAAAACTCTGGTAATTTCTGAAGCTATGGTAGGGCGTTTCTTTGGTCAGGCAGGAGTGGCACGAGCTGGAGAGAAAACAGCAATTCGTTCTAGGTGGTGACCGAGTGAACTTCCGCCTTGTATCTCCTGCCAAAGGTCTTGAAAAATGAGCCCGATGGAGAGTCGGAGTACTTGGTGCAGAAGCAGACACGCACGGGGGATGTGGTGTCCTACGAGAAGGTTCTGGAAGAAGGCCTGTCACGGCGGTAACATCAAACACGGATCCGCTCAACCCTTTCGCTACAGAAGGCTTAATTCTTCGAGCTGTTCTATAATGACCAATTTGAATAACAGTATATAAACGGGAGTTTCTATAGAGTTACGGGGAACCATTTCTTGCTATATCAAATGAAAATAGGGAATCTGCTCACATGAAATCCGCAACAAGACAAGCCACGTAAGAAAATTAGTTCTGCAGCGAAAGGGTTTCGAAAGTGAGTCGATTAAAGAGTCACAAAAGACATAAATGGTGTATTACACGGACATGGCCTTGGTGAAAACACGAAGGGTGAAGACTGAGGCATTAGCCGACACTGCAAACCTGAACTTAGCCGCGATTACTATTTCATGAGAACAAATGACATCAATAAACACCATACGATTCCGAATAAATATGTAACCTCGTAATATCAAAAAAGTATTAAGCAAATTTAACAAATCCTCTTAGGTTAGTCACTCGGTGAACATTTGATACTTCGGTTAGAAAAACCCTTAACACCTTCGGCCAAACTCTAAAGCCTTTGTTGCATACGGGAAGTGGAGACACTTCCTTCTACTCCAACCAATTAATATCTATACATTCATTAGTTCTACACGATTCATCATGATGCAATATACACAAAAATGTGTTAGGAAACTAGGCAGAGGGCAAGCACGGAATAGAAATGGACATAATTATATGATCAAGCGCAACCGTTGCAAACATATGGTACATCGAATCAGAGGGGAGTGAAACCTAAAATTCGCTTAATGCACTCAGTAGGGGTGACAACATGCTATTTGCAAACGAAAACTAATGTTACAGCGTTCCACTCACGACTTCAGCTAAGATTCTCACCTTCATGAAACAAAACGAAAATATTTCTGATGAATTAACTGAACGAAACTCCAATTGCTAACCTTGAAAATACTATGGCAAACCCCACATTTTCTAAACTCGTTTAGTGGGAGTACTTCAGCTTCAGCGCTCGGTATTTATTAATAGTTGTTTGAAATTATTCTTACTGAAATTAATATAAGCATTATAAGAGCTTAGATACGCCCTTTTTCTATCTGTCTGTCATCAGTGCGAACATTTATCGAAATTCTAGATTTGAGCGTTTTGTATCTACGCTGAAAATAATACTACTTCAAGCGATCATTGCGCGTTTCTCTTCCTACAGAACTTTCCCTAATTTCGGGTGTCAGCCTGAGTCTTCAAAATTGTCACCTGGAAAATCGATTTATCCTTAGAAATAAAAGCGTTAAATATACAAGCGCTAAAAGCACGGCCATAAGAACCACAAGTATAACTACTCGTGTATCGGTGCTAGTGATTTACACGTTGAAAGTGCACTGAACTTCGTCGAATTTACGATCGATAAGACATTTACGTCATCAAGATTCCGGCGGTAAGTGAATGAACATTCTTACTTTCATGTACAAAATTATTGATTCAAGTAAGAATTTGTTAACACTAGATTACAGCGAAGTGCATTGTTAGAATAACACAGGGGCAGTGTTCTCAATAGAACTCACGTATGCACAATGACGTACCCAAAAGGTGAGGTCTTAAATACTGTAAGGACAACATCATTCTTCAAAAAATATAATTCGAATATATCAAATGAACTCGTTATTGACGAGAACAAGGATTAATACGTACATAAAGAGATTGCAAGTTAAGAAGAACTTTAATTTAAGACTGACTCGAAGGACATCCGTTAGAGACAAAAATACAAATAGTAACGAGGACCAGCCACGATCGGCTGGAATATCATAAAGTATTCAAACATGTGAAGAAAAAACCGCCGCTATACACAAATTAGAGTGCGAGTGCTCCTCAGATTATGTATGCTTGACATCGTCTGAAGATTTATGCGGCGGCGACGTTCCTTCTCCGAATCAATTATGTAGGCATGACGCATTGGACTATCTTGACGCACGCACGGTCTGCCTCACACGCATGTACAAAAGAATGGTTAGTCAAACAAACAAATAAACACGACACTCACAACAACGCTGTCACAAAAGCAGCCAACACCGACTGGAACACGTCAGCGGGTCATCACGAGTACATAGATGATACGTCAGTAGTGCAGATCAATAAAATTCTCTTCACAACAGAAAACGTCTTGTGGTCCTCGATAACTTTTCCCGTTCAGTACAAGATGCTAGATTTCCAAAGTAAAAGAGTATGCATTAATTTTTCAATGTAAATTCTAATAACTTCAAAAAATATATTCTTTTCAGAATTTACAAGCATCAAATTTCTTCAGAGAAATTCACGATGCAGCTCAGTTTTTTGCTCCTGAAAAGCTTTTTCACGTATTTTTGGCACGAAATAAATGCTAAATTTAAAGTTAAACGGTTGAAGTCAAATGCATCGTAAATATCTCATTTTCGACAGACAAAATAGTTATTCCTGAGCTTGCAAAAGAGGCAGGAAAAATTCAGTCACAATTTAATTTAAAAACCCTCCGTGAATACATAATCAAATGCACTGTCACTGTTTTCAGCAGATAAAAATTCATAAGTTCGTTCTCTTACCTTAGTACCTATCAAGTAAATGATCTACACACCAAGTATTTGTACTAAGTCAATGCAAATCTACTCAGTTTGACGCGATTAGCAGTCTCGTCTCGTGAAAGCGTCCACAGTTGGTGAGGAAATCTGCTCTTGCTAATGACGTTGTTATGTAAATCCCAAGATAAACTTGAAGAAAACATGGCGAATGTTTTAGTTCTACATACATTCTGAAGGATATTAATAAAAAAACAGAAGTCAACATGAGTAACAACAGTAGCAACAACAGTATGCATTCGAATTCCTGCTGTTGCTGGGGGTTAAATGAAAAATCAGCATAGCACACGTGAAAAATCAAATTTTCACATCTCAATTATAGCGATAAAATCATGTTGCAAACTTTTGAGGCAGGTACAAGGAAAATATTCCTACCAAAACGTATTACGTTCGAACTAACTCGTTTTACAGAAAATCTTTGCTCCTTATTTTAAAAAAACAATTTGTTTCACTAAATATGCATTCTGCCTGGATGTAATTCGTTTATTGAAATTCTAATTTCATCAAGAGTGATGTCAAGTTCAGCTTTCCTTCGCTCAATAACAACAGAGCAGGACCGTTTCGAAAACCGGCGAATACTTCAAGTTTGCCAAGTGGAGCTAAATGACAAGGATTAATGTAGGGCCGATGTATATACATAAATACAACCATCTCATATTGAAGTGTACTTGAATAGGAAGCCTAAATGTGGAGTTGATGTCTAATTGTGTTGTGTGGAGTTGGTGTCTAATTACAATTTAGCTTCAATAAAATGTGTACGATATTTTATCAGTAAAAGCAAGTCTTCCCTTTGATGAGGTAATGAAAAATCTGTGAAATAGTCATGAATGAAAATGGCATCTATGAATTTCAAGGCTTAATTTGCAATCCTATTAATCACAACATCGGTTTATCATAAGACGTATCAAATGATGAATATTTATTTAAAACCCCCTCACAATTTTCAGGATAACATAAACATGCGATTAGAAAATACGAAACAAAGTTAAAGTTGACAAATATGACATTACATTTATTTATTAACTTGCATACATGCTCACATATCACGAACTTGATGGTAAAACGTATGTCAAACAATATGCCAAGCGTATGCCAAACATTTGTCATACGTCGAACACCCACCGTAAATTTAGGTTATCTGGTTTCAGCCTCTAAAATGCTTCTTAGATCCCGCCCTCTAGCCCAGCATGCGCAGAGAGACCAGATGGGACAGAAGAAAACAGTTCAGCAGCACCACCACTAGCTGGTGAGCCACGAGGCTGCGCTGACAACGAGAACTCACCTGAGTCGAGTAGATCTGAGGAGCTGGCGGCGCGGTGCGACACTCGGGGAGCCTCCTGAGACGACGATGAATCTGTAAAATGAAAATTATACTTCAATTCAACCTTGCTCAAGTCAATTCCCGTTTTAGATGGTAGAAATACGTTCAAACTTTCAAAATAACTTAAATTGTACACTCGATACACTCCGGTGGCTATGAAGTGCTCATGAGTAAACTAAAAAAAAAACAGAAGAACTGAAGCAGTGATACATCACACAACGTTGAAGGAACAATTTCAACTCAAATTACAATGGAATTGTAACTGAAAAAATTTCAAATAAAAAATGTGTAAATTAGTAGACAAATTTGAAGTATCACCGAACTTACAACGGCATTGACGACTTCACTTTTTGAGTTGCACATCTGAGTTTATTATCATACGCTTGGTGAGGATAGAATTTATTGAAAATATTTTCATAAACGATAATAATTCGTAATGTAATGTCATAGGTTTAAACATTTTATGGCAACTAAATAAATAATCTTACTCAAATTTGCTCAAGATTGACGTAGATTTACGTTAGCAGAGCAACACCGTGCGTGGAAGAACCCCAACCCATATCTTTGTTTTATAATATTGAGGTTACCCTAACAAACTCGGTAAAGAAAACGTAGCTGAAAAAACTCTACGGTATTGACGCACCACGTTAAATTTACTCTGCAAACAGAAAACCCTCATGCAAAATGCATTAGTGCCGCAGGAGACCCAAAGCACAAAACGGTGTCTGCAGACTGTTGAGCTCTTGAAAAATATTAAAAAAATAAGCTACAAAAAATGGAGTAAGAAGCATTGGTAACAAAAACATTTCACGCAAACAGAAATAACAAAAGAGTCAAGGAAAAAATTAGTTCCACTTGAAGTCAAACAATAAGTTATCTCCACAAAAAAAATCCCAGAAAAAATTTTCCAACATATATGACACAAGCTTCACTTATAATTACCACAATCTTGACCTATTCAAAAAGCCCATAAATTTACAACATATGGTACTTAAATAATGGGGGATTTAATTTTTGATTAAAAAAGGTCCTAAAAATACTAGAATAACGGAAAGGTTTTTACTTTATTAAGGATCATAAACACTTACTAAAAACTCACGAATAACATAATTCACCACAAAATGAATAAATTTTGACCAGCAAATGAAATGACATCATTGAAACACATGAAACGATACAGGCTTAACCAGAATAAAACATAAACAGGTAACACGCAGAGGAATGTATTCTCATTTCTGCATTACGATCAACACAGATGATAATTCCCCAGCCATTACCAAAGGCAACACCGAGCAAGGAATAGGCCACGCCTGCAGGCCTACCTTCTACCTTCCCACCACACCACACCTCCAGGCCTACCTTCTACCCACCACACNACCTACCACACCACGCCTGCAGGCCTACCTTCTACCTGCCCACCACACCACAAGTGTATAGGTGAACCGTGGTACACTGCAGACAGCAAAAACAGTTTTTTCCTCTGCACGTTGAAGAACACGTGCTAGATTCAGGCGATTTTTGTAGAAATTTTCAGATGTTTGGGTACACTCGGGAATTGTCGGTGCCGAGAGAAACCAAGGAAGCCGTGTGAACTCATTTCAAGCTAGTTTTATTTAAAATCGAAAATTTGGCGAGCTTGTTCGCCCAAAGTCAAGAAATACTACCATGAGGTATTTATGCTTTGCATTTGCAGCCAGGAAACATTATCTTATTCACATCAGGGATAATGAGAACACTACTACCTTCAATGCAAATTAAAAGTAAAAAAAATTCTCTTCTAATCGAAGGTACTCCATTCGATTCTTCACCCTCTAGATTCTTCACGAAGGAAGACACCGAAGCACGCTGTTTTCTAATAAATTTCATCCAATGAGCAAACAAGAGTGTGCTCCAGATTTTAGATTTTTGTTGAGTTTTAGCACAAGCCCTTCTCTCAATAATGGACCATATTGATACTTTATTGGGCACAAATCTGAAGAGAATGGAGCCGATAATTCTCTGTTAAAGGAGAAGGAAAATTACTTTTCCGCCAAGCTTGGGCCCTCGAAGTGTGGGAAGGAGCTTTGTTTTGTTGAAATGTCCAGTCGCTGTTATTGAAGTGCTGCTGGACTGTAGTAAACATTGGATTCCTTATTGTCGATAACTATGTGTTAATTTTTGCACCTTAAAAACAAAAACAAAAGCCTTTTTCAAGTCTCAGAAACTGTACCCCAGGCCATGCCTTTTAGAATGCTTTGACGTCTGGTAACGACCTTCGTAGAGTTGTCAATGCTCGTGAAACTCCTCGCAAATAGTCATTTCTGATCAAATTTTTCCTCAATGGCGAGCACCTTTTCATCGCTGACGACAATTTCACGCAGCACATGTTATCTCTCAGCAGTTGGATGAGTTTTCGGTCTCTTCTGTGAGATTAAACAGACTAAACTAACTTGAATTTTCAGATAAACTATTAAAATTTAGATTTACATTAAATTTACGCCCACAAATAATTTCAAACCCTTAAAAAATTAAGAAAGAACTCTAATTGCAAAACATATTCCTTAACCCCGTAATTATGTAGGTCGAATTGCCTCAGCTCGTCCTTGCAGGAGAAAAGGCTAAATCCTCTCTCCACTTCAGGAAATGTGCACATAAGCTCCGTCCAATGAGATTTTCCCGACAGCGCTGTGATTTACCCGCAGACTCGCACAATCCGTGCCTGGTCGTACGGTGGGACCGGCGAGCGAAGAGGATGGACACAATTCCACATTGTCAGCCTGGTCAAGACTGAATCCACGACAGATTCGCGCAAGTTTGCTCACCCTCAAGATTGAAATTGAGGGTGCACCGCACACGGAAAAAATCGTTATGGATTGTTTTACACAGAGTCTGTTACCGTACTCATCAAAACCCTCACTTAATTAAATAAGAGCAAGAGAGTTGAATAATTTCATAGAAAGAAAATCAGTCATTCCAAAAAATGAAACTTCAAGGTTATTGCGAACAGCTTTCAGAGATAGAATTCTTGACGTTTAAGAAGTTGTTAAGAAGTACTCGCCCGAGATCAGGAGCTGAGTGCCAGCACAGCAACATAAACAAAGCTCGCCATGGCGGGAATAAAATTTCATGCCGAAGTAAAAGTTTAAAATGAAAAGTTGACTCTGCCAAGCATCAGTTTTCCCGTGCAAACAATGACACAAGTTGAAAATTTACTCAAGATTCACAGAGAAGACAACTGTGCATTTCTAAAGCCAGCTCTCAAAGAAAATGTCAAGTATGCCTTTCCTTTAAAGAGTTTGGCTGTAAAGCCAGCAGAGGACGGCACAAAGTCGTCACAGACAGAAGCAGGAGTTGGCTATCACTTGCTCGAGAAGATCAGGCACCTTCATTTTCACAGCAGAAGCAGAAGGCTCACTGAAATACACTGTGAAGAACTTTTTCTGAAAGAAATATCACTCGAGCCGCTTATGTATTTATTTCTCAGGCAGAATACCATAACTGGGCACAGAAATCATTTACAACTTACACGAGAATGTCGTATGCGTCAGTGCGACAAGTAGAAAAATAACTCAGAGAAGAAACCGAACTTTTTCTTAAAAGTAATATTCTATTCAAACGAAGAAACTTTAACACCACCACACAATCTCGGAAAGAATAATCAAACGACTAATCATTTTCCACGCAAACGCAACCGTATTTCAGAATGATGTTCTTTGCGAGGCTTCCCCAAAGTGAATTAAAAATAAATCGAGGAAGGAGGCGTGCTTGAGAGCTCGCATTGAAATAAAATTTAAAATTAATATTTCAAATGAAAACGACAATGAAAACCAAATTGAAAAAAAATATAGAAGCAGCTCTAAGAATAAGAAACTTTGAGCGTAATAGCACCGCATCCAAGAACCACATCTGAGGTGAGATTCCCAGGAGTTCTTAAAGCTGCTGCTGCTCGTAACATGTTCTCAAACTTTCAGGAAATTCGCACGAAGAAGCCAATTTAATTCGAGGCCGCGGCACGCTCTGTGCGAACTCTAACTGGAAAAGAGGGTACATATCGCAATTAACTAGAAGTGACTAAATTAATCACGAAATCAAGGTTTACACACGTAACTTAGCTCCCTTAAAATAATGGTAAATTGTTGCTCCCGCATCTATTGCATGGAGTTTTATTGAGGCAGAAAATTTTTCGCAAAAAAATTCAAACCGTTTAGTGAATATAGGAAAAATTGATACAACGCTTACATGCATCAGATATACATGTACTTCTCTCGATAATATTTTAGAGACCTAATTCGAGTGCAGGTGTATAGAGTTGAATAATCATAGCCTCCAAATCGTTCAGTCCAGCTCACAAACACCTACATATCGACAAGACACACAAAAACATTGATAAATGATTCGCGCAAGCGAAGTTGCGTTATAGTCTGAGGGCAGATGAGTTCGCTGGTGGTATGTTTTGTGACACGACTTCGTGTGACGAAAGAAATGCGTTTAAATGCAAAGCCACTCACCTTTATACTGGCAATTTAAAAAACAATTTACCTTGGCAACCTCAAGTAGCTTTTTAACAAAAATCACGAAGTTATCATGAAACAGACAGAGAAAGCTTGTTAAGCAATTTAGCGCCAGCAATTAATAGCATCTTTACAAAAATCATGGAGTGTACGCTACATGTCAGAACTTTAACGAAAACATTATACATAAATAACTTTAATGGAACTGCACAACGCTTTGCGACTAATTAGAAAGCATACCACTGAGATCCTAGGACTCGCCAGAGCACAACGCCACACCACAAACATGGCGTAAAATCAAGCCAGGAACGTGACAACTCAACAGTTGCCAAATAAACAATACTTTAGAAAAAAGCGCCCTTTCGACGAAGCTTGAACCAAGAGCATTCCAAATCAAGTCTCACGTCAGAGCTCTTGGTGAAAAAAGTAAGCAGAAAGCACAGCTCTTTGCTACAGGCCAGCCAGCCTGATTTAACAGATGCCACTCGCGTGGAGCCTGTAGAGCACAGGGTGCGTTTGTAGGAAATATTGCTTAATTGCTACCAAATGCGGCACTCGTGCTCGTGTTAAAAGAGATTTACGATCAGTTCAAAGAGAAGGTCTTTAAGAAAACGATGAGTTTCATACAAAAATATCATCATTGCTTCACTGTTGTACAAACGAAAATGATACAAGGTCTGTGCCTACGGGTCGAGCTTGCGTAATTCAGGAACATCATGTGAAAACTGTCATGCACTGAAACGGCCTGCAATGGCCAACAGCTGAGTTTTGAACGTCGTAAATCAACGAAATTTCCCCGACACGCTAACAATATTAAAACACCTAACCAACGTAAGGAATCGATAAAAGAAACGTAAAAGATAAATGTAATCCGCGTTCACGTGTCAAAGTTATTTGATGATGAGTGGTTTGAATACACGTAAAGTATGAAAAATTAAATCCAAATTATAATAATACTGTATTATCAACTGCCATCATTAGTACCAACAACCTTAACGCCTAAGAACCGTTCGGTTCATTGAGGACAATCTGCACGAAGAAGTTTACCGGCCCTGAAAATGACGTCACAACAGAACCTCTTGTGTTCCGTTGAAGATTTCGAACGTCACAGCCAACGCAGGCCAAAGTTACATACAGGAGCGTAAGCAACAGCGCCTAAAGTTAGGCGCTAGCAACAGCTAAGCGGCGAACAGTGGAAAAAATATCCAGAGGAGTGCTGCGATAAAGCGGGAACAAGAGCCGGACATCTATTCGGGTAGAATTATGTTTTAACCGCCAGCCCTACCCACGAGAGAGAGAGAGTAAATTAAAAAAAAACTAATTTGTAACCTAATAAATCAACAGCAGGTTTTTGAGACTACCGCCACTGACTCGGGCAGGTCGTTGATTCGACCGAAGCAACGTACGCACATGAATTACGCTGAGCTGACGGAGGCAGACACCAAAATCATGTGTCCCATGATGAGCTCTGGCTCACTCACGAGCAGTGCGAAGTCAATGCAAAGCGAAAAAAATATGATTATACCCAACAATAGTCATCGTCTACACCTAGGTATAGTTCTAAAAATAATGAGATACATTTCAATTAAGCCTTCCGTGTACGAATGAACGAAGTGTCCAGACGTCTTTAGCAAAGCTTGTGGGACGGAGTAAACAGAAGCTACATCAAGACGCTGGTTTCAGAACTCACGCTGAAATTCTCGTGAACTGAGAAACTGATGCGAAACTTAAAACAATAGGCCACAGAGTATGAAAAATTGGGTAATCTTCGAAGAACCCGTACAGTCCTACTGAATAGGACAAGAAATTTTAAGCCAACAATTTTGCATGAAAACCGCGGCACATGCACACTCGCATTTCTTACTTTCCACAAAAGGACAACCTAAAAGAAATTCCAAATATAACTTGGAACACACCAACCAAAGCACAGGACTCGGGCGCGCTAAAAGCACCATTAAAGGCCCCTGTCATATTCAGGAATGGCTGAGCTAATTTTCGGGGCTCGAAAACAAAGCGAAAGAATTACCGCTAGCGGGCATACCGCACGTAGCTCCTCATTAAGCCAAGTGGCCACGTGGGTAAGCAATGCCACTCAGTTTACTGTCGACAAACACTCGCCAAAATACTGAAACAGAACCCCTCGCCTTAGATAATGGCCCACGAAAATACTGCTTGAAGAGAATTGTACATTTTGACTGCTTCCGACGAACGTGTGAAAGTTAAATATGATGCTGCACTCATTCAAGTAATCGCGTATTAGTAAAATCTCAGCGACATACATTTTTAATCCTCCGCAAATAATCAAGGCAAACCTTTAGAGTAAAAATCAAAATTTTCATACACATGTATCGAATTCATGATGCATACTGATCCCTTTTTTGTTCCATTCGTCTATGTGCAACGTATCAACATATGAAGTCTTGAGATGAAATGCCTGGCAGTAACTGGGTCGATGCAGGACGTTTTGACTATTTCACCTAAACTTATAGAAAACCCGTAGCTTTGTAGTCAGACAATGTTGTCGATTGCTGTGGGGATACGTGCAAAACAACGTTAAATATCGCCAAATTACGATGGCTTAAGCTCAGCTGAAAACATCTACGTTATGCAAGGTTGAGTGAGGCTAGGTGGGGCGATGTTAGGACAGACTAAGTTGGGTGATGTTAGGTTAGAGGCGTAAGGGACGGTATATGAGGTGAAGTTAAGTTAGTCTAATTACATTACGAAATTAGGTCTCAAAATAACTGAAAGCTGTGGATACAATTCTGAACTTAACGATCGAGATGGAAGCTCAAGTACAACAACAAAGCAGGACTCGTGCAGGCTATTGTTTTGATCGGCGCAACGTTTAGTGGTAGAGGTAAGGTCAGGGTATGCATCAAGTTTGGGATACACTACCAGAATTAACGATAGGATAAAAGTTAAATTTACACCCCGTCTTGAATTTTAAGGATGAGTTGAAGCCTTACTCGAAATTGAATTTATAGCCAGAAGTATTGGATTTTTGGATTAAGGACTCTTGATTTGCAGCTTGTGTGTATTCAAATAGTTACTTCACAGTGGAACTAGTTAAGAATTAAGTGTATACTACAAGTCTATTCTATTAACTCTCTCAATGCGCTCCTGATGAAACTTTTACTGAAACTCTACTCACAATGACACTATTTAAATATTTCCTGAAGATAACATTTGGCTGAAAACTGAGCAACTGTGAGACACCTGTACGAGAGTGACTCACACTAATTTAATCCTGCCTTGTCGAGTGTCAGCGCAAGGAAAAAATCTTGGACGAGGCAAAAATCTTGCGTTCATTGAACTTGCCTCCTTGCAAAGCTCCAAAAAACGAAGGAAGTTCAAATTAGGCCATTTCCTGCTCAAACAAGGTTGCCTCTCGACTACACCAAAAAGTGCCAGTTAATTTAAACGTCTTTCATCGCGGACGTCAAGAACAAACTGGCACAGAACCAAAAATTTGCACTTTTCTGCAAGTTAGAGCAAGCGCTCTGTGGTTCATTAGGGACCGACAAAAACGCCTATGGGATGGTAACCCAAAATCTAAGATTACGTAAAGAAGTAACTCTCAAGTCTCAAACGCATAAGGAAGAAATGGAAGGCAAACTGCGAGGTATGAGAAATCCAAGGTTGCCATTCCAGGGTGAAACTCAAACACTAGGCTTACAAGCAGCGCAATTGTTAGTAACTAACTCTAGATTATTAAGACGTAAATTTTGTACCTGTGCCGGTCAAAAAGAACCGATAATTAACTTTATCTCCTTAAAGAGACACAATAGCAATGACTGTGTAGCGCAGCTCACGCTTCCAAGATGAAATATATTGACAGAATCGTTCAGAAATATGACTTTTTAAATCATTTAGCTCGGTTTATGAACTTTCAAATTACTCCTACCGGTCAGAAAACGTCAGTCCATATCAATGTTGAAGTTGGTCGGAAATATTTGGTCCAAAAGAATGGTAAACCTTGTAGAAAGGATACTTGAAAAACTATTGGTTGTAACAAAAAGACAAACTTTATTCTGTAATTCAGTACATTAAATGAATTAAGTACAATAAACAAGGAATAATATTTTTATTGAGATGAATGATAAAAGATAAACTCTAAGTTATAATCATTTCATGAAATTGATCCTTTATCACCGGAAAAATACATGTTTGCCACTATATTCACTAAGTACTTGTTAATTTATTTCTTCAATTTTCCTGAGACCGGAATTGAATTTGGAATAATTCTTTTTCTCTCTAGTTGTACTTTCGGTAGATGTTGAAGCCTGTAATTGTTGCTATCGTCAGCCAAATAATCTATTACATTGACTGCTGCAGAGTAAGGAAAATATTGTTCAATATTGATCTCTGTAATTCCTCAAAGCTTATCTCACTATTTCAATTAATTCATCAACGTCACGTGGTGCTCGTCGATATTGAAGGGATCGGACTGAATTGAAATAGCCAAGGTCAAGTACGTTCAGGTCTGGACTATTGGAGGGTGGTTAACACTGCTCTTCTCTCAGAATCTGTCATATCTTCTGTCTTTCGATTATATGTGCACTATTTATTAGTATCATCTTTATTTACCATATCCTGGGGGTAATTTAAGAGCTTTCAAATATTATTTGAAAAAAGAAAAAAGAAAATTATGTTTACTTTTACCCTATTATTCATTAAAGGTTAACATTTTTGTACAATATACGGTGCTCGATCGTCTACTGTACTCAATACAGAAATTCATTAAAAAACTCTAAAACGCAGAGTGTTTTCTCCTTGAGTAGCAAATATTTCCGACCGGAGGGAGTATCATTTAAAACAATTAATTGTCAAATTCAATCGTCATTTAGATGGTTCCTTGCAAGCCTCACATAGAACGTCCCGGGCAAACATTATTGATAAACCCATGTATTTTCTCGAAATCATAATTCAGAACAATGCTCCAATCAAGACCACGCCTGGCACACATTGTTGAAAACCTTGTCGCTATAACCGCAAAGCTCACCTTCTTCGACATTTTCGGTGACGTTGGGAGTGCTGCAGCTTCGCTTGTGTTTTTTGTGTTTTCTCTTCTTGGCTTTCATCTTTTTGACGGAGTTAAACACGCGGAACATGGCGGCACATTAAATGGCTCTCATGTGGCCTAGGCTCAGATAGCTCTTTCCAAGCACTGTTTTAGGTTACGAAAATCGCAAAAGAAGAACATTTCCGAAGGGGATGTGGGCCTCTGTAATTAGCGAAGTCTCGGCTAACCTTGAAGCCTTACTTAAGTTTTCATCTTGAGAAAGTACAAAAATGAGTGCTATGTTAATTACGCCCAGTGAAGTTTAAATTAAGTAGCTCACAAGTGAACAGGGAATTCTCAACAAAAATATGAACAAAATTTTAAATTGAGTTTCGTCGTCGCGTAATAAAACTAGTCGACAAATTCGATCCAATATTCTCACTCATTCTTCGATAGTCGGCGAAACACAACTGGAAGAACTTTCAATTATTTCTTTGTTTTTCTCACTAAGAATTTCAGTTTTACAATCATCGCTTGATTTAATATCGATGATTTTAACAGGTAGCAAAAAACGACTAGCATGTCAGGACATGCAAACATAAAAATAACAGCAGAGAACTTGTTTCGGGGAATGGTAGTACTCGTAGATAACAGCGCTTCAGTGACTCTTGACTATACCGCATCGAGAGATAAGGGACAATTTAGTACGGACTGTGGATAACCGGGAATCAATGCATTAGGTGTGTTCCCACACAGCATCCCCTTTACGTAGAAACGGCAAGTTAAGAAAGAAGAGGAAGTAAATACGAAGAAGAGCTAGTAAAGGAGGTGTGAAAATTTAAGGAATAAAAGTGGGTGCGAAAGAGAGAAGTCTCGAATATCTATCTATATCTCGAAGGTAACCTAATAGTCTCCCTCCAGAGGTCTCCTGCCTCTCAAGCAACTATAGACAAACCTAACCCTATTGACTAACCTAACTCTATCGCTTATCCTATGCTCCCTGAAGGGGTTTCGAGGTACAACCGACACCCTTCCTTTTAGTCCTGCATAGCAGTAAACCTAACACTGTTGTTATAATTAGCAGGTTGAAGATTACGAACGTGTATTCGTACTGAAAAGCTACCCGAGACTTACATGACAAAAAGATAAAGTGACTTCATGTAAACGCTTAAAAACGTGGGACAAATTAAACATATAGACCTGGAAAAAACCTAAACTTAAATTTGTAGAAACATTATTGAGGCGTTCACAATTTTAAAAGCATAATGGAATTACCCGAGCAAAAAGTGTGATAACTGATAAATTCAGTGCATATCATAAGTACGTTGATTTACCTACTGAGTTCTGATGAATGAAAAAGGAACATCATTTAATAGAATGAAAAAGGAACATCATTTAGTAATTTTCAACATCAAAAATTACTTTGTATAAAATTTTCAACCAAAAAAAAATCTTCAACTTGGTATGCCTCCAAATTTGATGTAACAACGCGTTGACGCGTGCCGTACGATTTATTTTGTAAGAAACGACACAAAATCACTTTATGATCTTGTGCCGACGGGCTCGTAAGCATACGATATTATAACTTTTTCCTATAATATAGGAAAAGTACTCTTCGTGTTCTAGATCGTGAGGGTGGTCATTTGAATTCTAGGCTGGGAGTGAACTTGGCTTGAAATAATATTCTTGAGCCAACAATGATATAAACTAGGAAATAAAGATACATTCGCGACTTTGCTAGTCGAAAGACATTACTGAAACAAAATTTCGTAATTACATGCATACAATTTGGCATCATGAAATTAACCAAAATACACAAAAGCATTGATATTATCAAAATCAAGAGATCTTTGATAATATGGACGACCTACGGACGCATCAAAAGCGAAAGAAGATATGAAATACAATCGCCTGAAAATGACATAATTTCATCGATTTCAACCCTAGCTCTGGAGGAATGACGAAAGTGGTCACTAAAATGCCTGCGTTCGAAATTATTGTGCAGAAATAAAAGAATTTCGTCCGAAATCAGTAACACGCATGTATGCTGATAACTGAGATGCCTGACGCTTATCAATGACACTTCAAAGTCGACATTTATTTATGGTTTAATCAATTTCATCAGTGGCAGATACCGCAATGTCGTAAAATAAACTGATTTCGTGACGCAGCAAAACGAGACGCAACCCTCGGTGGAATCCAGACAAAGCATCCAAAGCTGCACGCTTCCGCTCTTCGTAGTTAGCTAGCATTTGAGCGGACAATGACTAGGGCGTGTCACCACGAGTGGACTCGGGAAAAAGTTGAGTGCCGCTACAGAAAAAGCTCAGCGCTGAAAATGGCCACCTGCAGCAGATGAAAGCATTAACACAAGCGCTTGGAGGGCAGTGAGACCCCAATAGGATAGCTGGAGATTCTTATTACCAACGATGTCAATATCGGGATTTGGAAACGGAGGAGTTCTATTCCGCCTCTAGGAAGCAATCTGTTAGTACAGAAAAATGAAATGCTTTTCTAAAGATAGACCGCATCAGAGATGGGAAGGCCTAGCGTAATCCTAGTGAGGGTAAATTTGGAGTTATTGTTCTGACATTAGCTTTAAACTTGGGACTGGTAAAGTAACTGTAAATAATTTAACCAGCATAAGAAAATACGTTCATCATGAAGAAGAACTAAAGAGTATCTCATTCCAAGGTGTGATTGAGACAGAAAATGAAAATGAGGTCCCTCTCGCTGTGCTTACGCAGAGTCTTGGAGAAAAAATAAGCAGCTTGTCCTGGCCGCCTCTGGACCCGAGCATAACGCTAAAGACAGACATGAAAAGAGACTTCCATTCATCGAGGTACAGGTCTGATCCAGGCACCAAAAATTACATAAAAACAAACTTTCTTTTCATGATTACAACCACGATGACTATATAAACAATAATGCTTTCCCAATGACTTCAAAGCCTGGCTGAAGCTAAACCGACTTCCCACTCATTTTCCCCCACACAAGACTGGAACGACAAGCAAGCAACTCTCCACTCATGTCAGTACAACGCAGGTCTCGGGACATAAAGGAACACAAACAAATTAGCCCATTAGCTGATCATCTGCTGCTGGATTCCCTTCCAGTTTTATTGGAGACAAGCACGAAAATCCTGACGTCGTAACTCCTCATTATTTCTTCGCTACCCTCAGTAAGTTAAATTGAATTCCTGAACAGACAAAATCCTGTATTTACTTATAGTCCTGTTCCCAAGACATGCTTTGAGTAACGAATCAAAGTCCAAGAAAGAGCCTTGTGTTTATTCAGAACACATTTTTCTTTGAGAGAAAATCGAGTGTTGGCACATGGAGTCAATAAACAACATACAATTACCTGAATGAATTAGATTTATTCGCAAAGATTCAGATGTCGGTAACAAGAATTCAACGATGTCACTTGAATGGAAGCTCACTAAACAACACTAACTGGAACAACGGAGGTAACCAACTCATGCTCTTCAGATTAATTTTTCTCCGCCACATGAACAACCATTCGCGGTCACCTGTCTGAACAAGGAAAATTCCCAGAAATAATAAAAGATTTACTTCCATCCTGGGATACAGACTAAGTTTGGCACGACGAAAACTCGGATTTTCCCTGATTACGACAGAAGAATAACGAATAAAATTCTTAGTTCAGCATCTGATTCGATTAAAGAAAAAAAGCAGGGTTTGAATGCCCGAAGCGGCGCTCCATCCGACTGGAAACGAAGCAAAACTAAAGAGGAAAACACCCTGTGTGACCACCGATAACTTTCTCACTCCGATACGAAGCGGAATCCTGGCCCCGATATCGAAAACAACTCAGTCGGCCGGGGTAGACATGACCTCACGTGAAAATATGGGGCTTAGAGCTCCACAGTAAACCTGGATTCCATAGCCCAGCGAAAATATTTGTATTCAGTTAGAGAATAGATCCTTGTTAGTTGAGATGTCAGATTGTAACTTCCCGGGAAAGTTCCTAAGATTGGGAAAAAATAAAGAGACAAAGAAAACAAAAGATTCAAAAACGTGTTTGGCTCGGCCAGCCTATCGTTCCCTCAGTTCAAAGATGTGTTGCACTGCAAACTAAATCCTTTCATTAATTGCAGCAACTCGTGATAATTTGGGAAGAAAACTATACAAATTCTTCATATTAAATCAAAAGGAAATAGCATAAATTTTCTAGTACACAGTATAAAAAATTTAGTTGACACAATTGCAAAAAATGATTATTTTTCTATACTCGAGCTTCAAAGCTAATTCAACGACAAATTTATTGTCTATGCTGTGAACAAACTGCTAAAAATATTCACTTATATGTTAATGAGGAATAATAAAATTCCTCAATCACAGTTTTTCTCACTAACAATCGTTCAATTTCACAACTTTTCTTCTCAGGATTTTCTCACAATGTTTGCCAGCCGTGTGATCTCTCCGGCAAGCTCAAACACCGAAACTTTCTTCACCGCCATGCGCCGTTACGAGACTACCATTCATTTAGGCAAATAATGCCAGCAATCGAACTTTGCGCTCGAAAACAATCAACTCTGAAGCACAGAACGTTTCTTGGCGTATTTTCTTTGCTTTGGCAGCGGCGGAGATCGGCGGGAGCACGGCAGGTCGGCATGGCCGCGGCGGCGGTCGCAGCAGCACAGGAAGTCGAGCCTCTCCGGGCCCTGGGCGCCCTGACCCTGCGGCGGCCTATGTGTGTGTGTCTGTGTGTGAGTGTGTGTGAGTGTGTGTGTGTGTGTGTACGAGTGTGTGCCCGTGTGCGAGTGTGTGCCCGTGTGTGCGAGTGTGTGTTCGTTTGTCCGTCGGTATGTGTCCGTCCGTGTGCCTGCGTGTGGTTCCATTAGCTGGTTCTAATCCAGTCCTTGACCGGACCGTCCGTCTCGATCATTTTAAATGCGCAAATCCAAGGGTCACAAAGTCATCTTCGCGATGGTTACCGCTGTGTCCAGCGTGTGTTTGCAACCATTGCCGTGGCGTCCGTGGCCGCGTCTCATCGTCTAAGTGCCTGACTACAAATTTGTATCATTGCAAAAATCTATTAATGCTACGAAAGCATTTGCTTCATAAAAAGTACTTTGACATCTTTTCTTACATTCTGACCTGGGCGAACTAAACTAATGACAATTTTCACAATCTTTCCATGTGTCGCCGAGAACAACAAATGTTTCCATCAAACAAATGCAATTAAAATCGGTCAATAAGGTAGCGTATTAAATGCTTTTAAAAAGTGGGTTTGAGTATTTGTGGGAAACACTTCATAAGTACAGAATCAAAGCAAAATTGAAAAAAAAACAGCATCAAAACACTAATGTACTACAAAGGAATACAATCGCGGGAGCATGTACACGTCACAAACCAGCAGACATTGCCTACTACTGTATAGGAGCTCGTAGTATTGTAAGATTAGTCAGGTACGTCGTTGAATTTCAAGTTCACTTCTTGAATGAACGGCAGGTTTCTTTTTAATAGTAATAGAACATGTGAGGGTGAATTATAAGAACCCCAAACAAAAAAATTAGTTATTTCCCCTTAATACGATGTAGTACCGCTACAACCGAGAATAATGGCGGCAATTCTGCGCGGCATGGAGTCGACGTGTCTTAATGTACACCAGGTCAATTTCAAACTACTCTGCATCAACTGATCTCGTAGTGCGGCTACAGTACCTGGGCGATTTTCTCGGCGTTTAACTTATCGTTCTAGGTGGTCCCACAAGTTTTCTATTGGTTTCATGTCAGGGGACTTAACTGGCCAATTTAAATACCCGACATATCCTGAATGACTGTCACGTGAATTAATGACCGTTCTAACCTGACGCACCAAGCAGTTATCCTGAAAAACAGGCAATCCAACATGCGTTTCTTCATTCAGATATTGCGGAAATAGCAAAACTTAGTGATCTTGCAGTTCAAAGAAAGCACACTCGTTCAGTTTGACGGGTGTTTCAACTAAATGGCCCGCTTCTGGATGAAAATTCCAGAACATGACAGATCATCATCCTCTTTGTATTTCCCCTCGCACACAGGCTTCGTTGACGGCTTGATGAGGTCTTCGATGAACACGACGGCAGGCATCATTGTTATAGGCACTGAATCGTGTTCATCTGCTCACATGGCATTTCTCCATGCCTCTACAGTCCAATGTGCGTGCACATTGGCCCAGTTCAAACGAGTGGTCTTGTTGGTAGGAGTGAACATCCGCCATTCACGAGCCCCTCAGCTCCATCTATACAAAGCATGGGGTTCCCTACCAAGAGCTCGATTTGAATCAGTAGAAGTGCCATCGTTGACATTTCACACTAGTTCCATCATTGATGCAAAGTAATTCCAGTTAGTAATCCAGGACACACGGCAGAAATTTTGCCTTGAATGGTTTATATTATTAGTAGACCCACATAATATTGGCATATAACACCAGTGATTTCCGCTACTTCCTTCACTGTATGTGTATTCCTTAGCACGACCAAATACAATAGCCCCTTTTAGCCATTCCGATACGTCTTGCTTTTTCTTCCCATCGTCATGGAGCAACTAAGAAACCGTTCTATACCTTGTAATCTCTGAATGGAGATTAATGCCTATTCAAGATTTCGTCCACAGCTTTGAAAATCAATTTGGAAAGTAGTAAATAACTGGAGTTTGAAAAAAACTAGGTAATTAATTTCCCATCAGGGGAGTTCATTTCAGTCTCAAGAAATTTCAGCACTCCTTGAAGACATGCATGTTTTTTTTAAACCAATTTTCCTCAAATTTTCAATTTGAATGTTCATCTTGGCATGTTCATGGGTAATTTTCTGCACACAGAAAAAAAGTATCACGTAAACACACATTCCTACGTGGCATGGACAGACGGTTCCAACCAACATAAATGTTTTCTAAATAAAGAATTAATCTCCGTACCCTAGAAAGGTTACTGTAACCGCCACTGTTGACAACTATCAGCCAGTGGACGCCTTTTGTACTAGTAACAAACTACATGAGGATCCTACCAATGTGTGCGAATGTATCATCACAAAAGAAAAGGCAGACGAATGAGAAGCACGCAAAAGTAAAAGAAGACAAAAGTGGGCGTAGAAAGGAGCCAAGCCGGAAGCCGGACGTGGGGTAGTGGGGCAGGGAGCAGGCCAGTCCTTTCCTGATCAGGTGACTGAGGAAGCAAATGGGGCGCCACCTCCCGCCTACAAAAGAGACCCTCAAACAAACCAGCGGCACTACGTGGCCCGCTTCACAACTGAACAGTGAAAGATCAGCCCGGCGTAACACAAAACGTTCAGATAACTGCCCAAGAAGAGCATTTAAACAGATTTAAAATCAAATACACAGAAGAAATTATCCAGAAATTGTGTGTTCGACAGTACGTTGTAGTAAATATGTATCGAAACTAACGTGCAATTCTTGTTTAGTTCTGTGTGTGTGCCTGAGGTGAACCTACGTTATACCAATGAAATTCTGGAAAATAACACTGGTTTACAACATAATTTAGGCAAGCACAAGAATAGCAGATTTATAGTATTTTGAT
>VOMN01068259.1:0-13702 GCA_014899125.1 Orchestia grillus | reverse complement strand
GAAACATAATGTGTATGTATATGTTCAAGTCTAAAGTTTAATTTTATTCATAACTGTTACAAGTCATTCAGGTCATAACTAATTCGTACATCTCTTGAGTCATTACAAAATACTTCAGCTGCTATTGATTGAGTTCATTTTTAACTAATTTGTTACGCTCTTGTTGCCTACATACCCCACAAGGTTCCATTGTAGGGTATTATCTTCAAGTATGTTTCATTGACTTGGTGCTTCTCAGGGGTTATTGAGATTTCCTGAGCTTCACCTTAGAAAGGGGGAACAGAGTGACGTTCTGTAACATCTGTATCACTTCTTGTAAGACACACTGGTCTGGCTCAAGTTGTGCCTGGATCCGTTTCACATTTTTATTTCCTTTTTCATTGCTTGGAGGAGCTTGGTGTTCTCTGGAACCAACTTCTTCTTTAAATGTCTTTGATATTTTATATCTTAAAATTTTCTTGAGGTTTTCATTTTACTGTAATGCTTCTTGCCACTGCTTGAGCAAGTATTTTGGGCAAACAATGCACTAACGAATAGCAGCCAAGTATCAAAATTAAATGTTGCCTGTGAAAACTAATCTAGCCAAAATTACAGGGTTTCCTTTTTTGCTTCATCTTTGGGACCGATTTGTCGCAGGTTCTATGTTTCAGTAGGTGCCACGTTTACTCTACGTGAAAAGAAAAGCATGTAGAGTGTATATTCAATTTGTAATATAGATTTTAAGTCTGCCTTTTTGTCCGCAGAATCACGACACAATGGACAACGGGAATAAAGTTTGAAACTACAAACCAAGTTTCCCTCGACCCTTGTATTATTGGCAGGTGAGCCAATGTCAAAAGTATTCAATAAAAACAGTTTTCAACGTTTCATACTTAGTTGCGATGCTTTTGTTAGCGATTACTGCTCAAAGACGATTTTCATATGATGAAATCAAGCGCTCACGAGCTTGTGGTCGTATCTTGCTCCGTTCTTCAACGCAATTTTTCACCAGTTCTTCCATTTATCATAGGTCTTCTCTCTTGCAAATTCTTTTTCGATATTTTCCAAAGATGTTCCATAAGATTGAGGTCTGGGTTTGGTTAAGCTACGGAAAACATTGATTTTGGTTGTCATTAGCCATTCGGATGTTAATTTAGCCCTGTGTTTAGAGTCATTATCTTGTTGGAACGTCCATTTACCATTTTTGAATCAACGCTTCACACCTGGAAATTTCCATTATTTTACGGTACATGGCCCCATCCATCATCCCACCAATCGCAAGAAGTCCACCAAGTTCATGTGCTGTGAAACAACTCAAACCGTTTTCCGGCCACCTCCGTGCTTCACAGTAGTGATGGTGCAGGGTGGCATAGAAAAATAGGAACTTTTGGAAAACCCAATGAAAATAGAAAACAAATTTTTGAAAGCCATTGAACCTATACAACCTACTTTGAAAGACATCAATCCAAACTATCTAAATTAAAACAATTACGTTCCGTGTGTAGATCTCGAAGGTTGCCACTACGCATTTCAAAAGTTCCCGTTTTTCTATGTCACTCTGTATTATGCCTCTCATAAGCTGTTCCTTGGCTCCACGCATGGCGAGCAGAGTTACGACCATACAATTCAATTTTGGCTTCAGCAGACCAAATAATAGTCTTCCAAAACGCCAGTCCTATCTCCAACGTTCTTCGGCAAATCTTACATGACGATGACTTCCAATGTGGTTTGTGCGCAGCATGAGAGTTTTAGGCGACATTTGATCACATTGCTGTGAAATTCTCTGCGGATGGTTCTTTCACACACTTCTGTTCCAGAGGCTTCCAGATCAGTTTTTAATTCTGTCACAGTTAAAAATAGCGCTCGGCATTGGGGCCGGCGGCGGGTGACCACCCCCGCATTCACAGAGGTCTCAGGGCCGAAACCGCGTAGCGGCGGCTCATAAACGTCCAGTTTAGGGCAGGCATCATTTGCGCCGCCCCAGCGCCGCCCAGGCCCTGACATGTGGGCCTGCACCGAGAGCTCCTGCTCTAGCCTGCCGCAAGCTGCGGCCACACGGGCATGGCGGCGCTGCCCTGCGCAGCCCCTGCGCATTGCCGTTCCATGCAGACGACGGAGGCCGAGTCTAATAGTCGGGTGAAAGCTCTATCACATAAGTGGCTGAATACTTTTTTCACGTGCTATGTATGATTAATTAAAGTGTATATGAAGCCATTTACTTGTAAAGTTTTATACTTGTTTTACAATTTCACTTGGTTTTCTAGAATCTGCGCTTTGTTGAAGTTTTAAGTAGGTTGCCTTGATAGATGTTGAAAAAAAAAAATCTCAAGATGACCAATTACTTGCAGACCTCTCTTTTTTTCTCACTCTCCCTCTGTCTCTCTCTCTCTATATATATATACATACTGACTATACTTCCGGTATTTAGAGGGTACGGTAAAATGATCTAACGCATTTATTGGTTCAATAAAATTAAAGTGAAGTTCAGAATGAACAAAAGTTTCTCTATTTTCCAATTGTACTTATAAATACATATGTAGTACTCAATTTTGCTCTATTTTGTCCTCAGGCAGATGAAATTTTCACTCATCAGTTGTTTTATTTCATTTTCATTGCGCCCAGAAATGTGCAGGATCATTACATTACACCGCGCCTGTATGTGCACGGTCGGTGTCGGTGCAGTGGTGCCGGTGCTGGGTGCAGTGGTGCCGGTGCTGGGTGCAGTGGTGCCGGTGCTGGGTGCAGTGGTGTTGGTGCTGGGTGCAGCGGTGTTGGTGCTGGGTGCAGCAGAACTGGCACTCGGCGGGGCGGCTTTCAGTGCACTGCAGTGCGCAGCAAATTTCCAAAGCGCTCAAATTTCAAGCGCAGACCACGCGGCCTCCTGTCCTCAAGAGCGCCCCTCAGGCACCCAGCAAACAACAGCCCTGCCTCGAGACCGCGCTTTCGAGTGACGATGAGCACGAAAAACAGTCCGTCTGGAGACGAACCTGAAGCCTTCCTTCATGGTGCTAATCTCCCGGGAAGTGTTCAAAAATGTGCCACTAATGATCCCCTATGAACAATTTGCCGCTGCCAAATGAGCAGGCAAACATCTTTATCTGGATCTTTGATGAAGTGACAGTCCGCTCATTATGCGGACACCTCAGTCATTCCGGCGGCTTTGTGTTTTCGAACTCACGCCTTCGGAGTTGTAAAAATGAGGCCTGACCCACATGGCGCGCAAAATAAACACATCCTCAAGAGAATGTTTGTGAAAATTAGTGCTTGCCGAGAGCAGGCTCGTGTTTGGAAGAAGGTATCGCATCATTAATGCATAGGTACAGCGTAATTGAAAGTACCAGAAGTGCAGGTCAGGGGCAGTAGATGCCGTAATTTACGAGCTCTTCATTCACGATTGTTCTGTTTCACGAGAAGATTACTACGACTTTAGGAAAGACCTCAGGAAATAGGGTTCTGCAGCACTAATTCACGGAGATCTCAAATCGGACTGGATATCTGCCGGACATCATCCCTAACAGTTACTGTTCCGCGAAACTGGACTCTCTACTACGCCCATGACGTCCTAGTAGATCAAAGTGACGTTACAAATCACTTTGTTAAAATTACATTACGCCACAGTGAGGGATAGAGCACATTGTCTATCACAAGTGCGTAGACGATACGATTACTGGAACATAAAGACGCGTGTGTTGTGGGTCTTTTGAAATAACCGTGGGGCAAAATCAGACTTATTCGGAAAACGAATAATTCCCGTGACAGAGCGGAACCCCTGTGATCCTGAATTGTAAAGTAACATCGATGCCGAATTTGGGGTTATGCGTGTTTTAGGTGTGATGCATTCAGTTTACAAGGTGACGTGTGTGTTGGAGGAACCAGAAACAGTGTTTGAGGAACGACTTGTTGATACGAACTTGATGATCATCCCGAAAGAGGACGATGGTTAAGGAGAGGGGAAGAAGATAAAGAAGAAGGCAGGAAATAATGCTAGACGAATAAAAAATGAATGATCTTAAATGCTAACCAAGTATGTATGCAGACAACTGAAATCAATAAACCAAGAAATTATTTAAAAAAACGAAAATGTCATTCATGAGGAACATATATCGCTGAAAGGAAATTACAGTGAAGTGGGCTGGTGAGCTACAATATGGCGAGATAACGATAAATTAATGTGAATGAAAGGAAATAAAATTAAAAATTAAAAACGGATTACAGCTGATGAGAAAGGCATATATGAGACCTGAAGAAAATTGCGGAATATGCTCGAAGCTGATGAGAATACTTAGAGAAAGAAATATTGCAAAATTAAGAACGAGAACTGACAAGAAATTAAGCCTGAGCAACAATACACAACATGTTGAGTACGATTTGTAAATAAATATTAATCAAGAAAAAGATATAGGGTGAAAACCTGTGTTAACAGTAATCTTATTTAACGTAATCGGAGCACTAGTACACAATGTATTGAACAGATATATTGAGGCATAATGAGGTAAGATTAAACAATTTTTAGATAGAAAATGTACGAACGTTTCTAATATTCAACCTACAGCTGAATTTGCACCGTCGGTCTCTGTTTGTTTCGCTGATTTTAACCCTTAATCAGTGCAAATGAGGAAACAAATTTTGAAATCATTGGGGAAATATTTTAGTGATGTTAAATTTAGAATTATACTGGTCAATAGGCATAAAATTGGGTCGTTTTTTATGTACAAAGACAGGCTTCCTTCTGAAACGCAATCATTCTTGAAATATAAACACAGTTGTGCACAGTTGTGCACAGTTGTGCATCCGAGAAGTGGGCATGACTTCCCGTAGTCTAGGCTGGAAGATTGCCGAGCACCAAGGTAGAAGTCATGGGATGGGTAATATTCTAACGAGTCCATTCCACTCAGCCATCCGGAATCCTGCTTTTAAAATGTAATACTACAGGATATTTGAATAGCTTCAGGATTTTAGCTCGGACAAAATTTTCCTCTGAATAGAGGATTTTAGAATCCCTCTTCATTTTTAAATTGAAACCTGTTTTGAATAATCATGTCAGTTCTTTTAAACTTTCCCGGGCAAATAAGAAGTTTATCAAACTTTTACGGCAAATGTAGTCGCGGTATTTGTCTAATTTTTTTGTGGATAAAATTAATTGTTTTCATAGCTGATGACGATCTCGAAACTATCTATTTTTACGAGTCTATTGTCTCGAAAATTTATTTACCTTCAAAAACATTTTATACTTTCTCCTAGTTTCCTCATTTTTATTGAATAATGAGGTTATAAATTTCATTCGTCCCAAAGATACGAGAAGAACAATGATGGTATCGAGAGCAATTCATACTGAGGGTTGTCAGGTAAAAATTTTGAGTTGTCACACGGAGATTGAGGGTCGTCATGTACGGATTTAGGGTTATATTGGAAATAACGTAAAATACAACTAGCGGTCATTTGCTGACAGAGGGCGCCCGAGTTGCCGTGACACCTGATGCTCAGCGTTAATGACACAAGAATGCTTTTGAAATTTCACGTACAATGATATAGTTATAGCAGCCTCGGTTTCGGAGCAATTTTACTCTAAATATCGTTCGAATAAAAGAAATAACTAGACCCACATTGAGATACAAATGTTTAGTTAAGATCAGAGTAGAACATGAGATGGCACTTTTTGCAGGTGTGACATATGTTAAGTATGCACGATGATCAAAAGTCTACACTTACACAGATGTTTTTCGTTCTTTGTATGAGTGTCTTCGAGCGTTTCTTCGAATATTTTCTATTTGTGATATCAGTTTTTCATTTTTCCAGTTTAAAAAATCATCGCTGACATTCTCATCTCACAATATATTTTCGTATCAGTATTATCAACATCTATTGCATGTAATCGCTACTGTTTAACGAACTGTTGCAACATTTTTTTCATACAGACGACAATTATAACGACTTTAACATGCAATTTTTGTAATTCGAATTTCAGTTCCTTTTATACTGTAACTCTAATTCTAGGCCCCAGTTATAACAGTCGTATCATGAACGATTATGCGACTATAAAATCCTGGCACACTTACAGCAGCCAGTCCTCCAGTCAGCTGTACAGCTAGACTTGCTCGAGACCAAATCTTGGCACACTTACAGCAGCCAGTCGTCCAGTGAGCTGTACAGCCAGACTAGCACGAGACCAAATCCTGGCACACTTACAGCAGCCAGTCGTCCAGTCAGTCGCAAAGCCACACCAAAAAATGCCAGGGTACGCGACCAGGAACTTATTTTTCGCGTGTGCGTGACCAGAGGCACTGCGTTCACGGAATCGGCCGCACAAACCAGCAATTTTGGAATCGGATTAGTGGGCGCCCTCCTCATTGGGGAGAAAATTACTGGGCTCGCTCCTCATTGGGGAGAGTGACCGCGATAATGGGTGACTCGGGCGTGTACGCTCGCCAATTAGCGGCTGGTATGGCGTGTGGGGCTGGGGAGGCCGGGGCACGGGGAGACAGGGTTACCCGCAGACTGGGTATTGATTTAGGGTTGTGGGGACACTGGGTTTCATGTGGGATGGGTATTGATTTAGGGTTGTGAGAAGACAGGGTTACCCGTAGGTTATGTATTGACTTGGGGTTGTGGGGAGACAGGGTTACCCGCAGGTTGGGTATTGATTTGGGGTTGTGGGGAGACAAGGCTACTTGCGGATTGGGTATACGTAGATTTGGAACCATACGGAGTCGGGTAATCCGCATATTAGGTGTGGATTTAGGGTTATCAGGTGAGGATTTGCGAAGTTATGAGGTTATACGGTGGTTAGTTGGGGTTGTTAAGTGAAGATTTAGGTTATCAGGGAGAAATTTTGGGGATCTCCGGTGGGGATTTGCGGTGGTCAGGTGAGGTTATGAGATCACCCGGTGTTCATTTGGGGTTGTTAAGTAAAGCTTTAGATTAATCAAGTAGGCATTGAGGGTTGTCATGTGTGAATTTGGAGTTATTGTATGAAGATTTGGGTTTGTCAGGGGGTATGTTCATCAGGTGACAATTCTGGCTGTCGGTTGAATATTCGGGGTTCTCAAGTAAAGATTTGGGGATGTCAAGTAAAGATTTCAAGTTTTCAGTTGGGGATTGAGGATTGGCAGGTGAGGATTTGTGGTTGCCAGGTGGGGATTCGGAGTTATCAGGTGCAGATTAAGGGTTATTCAGTTGGGATTTGGGGCTGTTTGGGTGAATTGGGGTTGTCAGGCGGGGTTGAGGTCGTCATGTGGGATTGAGAGTTGTCAGGAGGGGAAAGTTGGAATGGGAATAGTGAGGTAGAGAGAGTGAGGAGAATGAGAGGAAGAAGGGTATGGGCTTGGAGCTATCACGAACGAATTAGGGGTTTACAAGTTGTTGTCAGGTAAGGAAGGTGGGGATTTGGGGTGATTGGATGGGGATAGTGGGGGATTTGGAGTGGCCAAGTGGGGAAGGTGGGGATTTGGGGTGATTGGATGGGGATGGTGGGGGATTTGGAGTGGTCAAGTGGAGAAAATGGGGATTTGGGGTCGTCGAGTGATAAAGAAGAGGAATTTAAGGTGGTTAGGTAGGGAATGTGGGGGATTTGGGTGGTCAGATGGGAGAGATGGGGGATCTGGGGTGGTCAGGTAGGCAAGGTGGGGGATTTGGTGTTTTCAGGCGGGAATTTGAGGCTGTTTGGTAGGGACTAAGGGTGGTCGGGTGGTGATTTTGAGTTGTCAGGTGGGATTCAGGGTTGTCAGGTGGTTAAAGAGAGAATTTAAGGTTGTCAGGAGGGAATTGAAGCTATCAAAAGTTAATTTCGGTTATCAGGTGGGTTTTTGGAGTTGCTAGATGTAGATTTGGTTGCTGTCAGGTAGAGACTTCAGGATATCAGGTGGGGATCTTGGGTTATTTAGTGAGGAAATGGGGTTTTTAGGTGAAGATTGGGGTTGTCAGAGAGAATTTTAGGTTGTCCGGTGAAGGCGTGAGGTTGTCAGGTGGGGGAAGTTAGGGTTGTCAGGAAGGAAATTACTGTCGCTTGAGAGCATAGACGTTCGAAGAATAGCTATCGGAAGGGACTTGATGACAGAATCATTCAGGCTCACAGCGACGATGATAGCATGGCTCCACCCGTATTAAAAAGCAGTGCAGTATTACCGCAGTACTACCACAGTACGACCACAGTGCTACCTCAGTACTTCCGCACCACAGAACAGCATCGATAGCTGGACTATTGGTACATCATTCTGTGCCGAGTTGCGCCTGAACTGCGCAGAGTGCACCCTACTGTGGAGTGGCGTAAGAGACGCTGCACTGATTTCTAACTTCGTGGTGTGGGCGAGGGAGGTTTGCGGGGTGAAAATGTTCAGAGGTGGGAACATGGGGGATGAGGGAATATGAGGGTCAGTGAGTGGATAAAGGAACACGAAATTCAAGATTTCCCTCCAGAGAAAGTCGTCCGAAATGGTCTTATCGGAAACAATAAATTCAACAGTTGAAATGGAAATAGATTTGTGGCTATTGTGAGAGATTGACGCAGGTTTTGTAAATGCCAGACGTACAGGTTTATACGCGTGATATACGGCTTTGTACGCACGAAACGCACGGTTTTTACGCATCAGACGTGAGGTTTCTACGCATCAGACGTAAGGTTTGTACGCATCAGACGTAAGGTTCGTACGCATCAGGCGTAAGGTTTGTACGCATCAGGCGTAAGGCTTGTACGCATCAGGCGTAAGGTTTGTACGCATCAGACGTAAGGTTTGTACGCATCAGGCGTGAGGTTTCTACAGTCTTCACTATCTGTCGATAAGAACAGTATTTGCAAAGCCGGAAGCGAAGGCGATCTGCTCATTCACAAGAAAGGTTCGTTCGTAAAATAACCTTCAGCCGATTTTAAAATCATTCACCGGAAAAAGACGCCTGCGGGGCACAATAATTCAATCGTAGCCAACACTCGAAAAAATGGCGATAAGTGCAGTAGAAGCTACTGCAAAGTACGAAGGAATAAAATTGAAATATTTCATTTATTTCGAAGGTTTTTTTTGGGTCTTTCGTCGGTGTCTCGTTGGCACGAGGAAGGGCTGCTCCCCCGCCTCTGGGGTCACGGGGGTCCGAGGCCCCTCGTGGAAGACAAAAGGTTTGCGTGTCTATGCAACTCTCTCTTTTTGTGTCATCTATGCTAAGAAGGCAGGGAGTCAATTTCAGATATTCTAACTGATAAATAAGATGAAAAACTCGCTCCATGCACGAGATCATTAGAAATGCAACACTTGTAATTCGAGTCTTGTAATCCATTTGCCCCGGCGTCCTCATGTGTGCCGGCGCTAATGTGCGACCGCATTAGGGTCTTAAATGCATGAGTGGCGCCGCTTATCATACTTCCCTAAAGACTCATAAATGTTTGATGTCCGAATATTCATCGACATGCACGGCTATTGAAGTATAGACGCTGGTGTGTTCATGTCATGAATATGCTTTAATATTCATGGGATGAAGAATTAAATGCGCTCAGCTGAGTCTGCTTCAATATGCAAAATTCGTGCAAACTTCAGCTGAAACAAGAATGGAAGAGACCCCCCTGCAATTAAGTATCACTTTCGTATTCAGTTTGAGACCATCAGGTGACTCCGCTTCAAATTATTCCGTCTTACGCGTAGTAATGATTCCTGCATCACGTGATGATAGCGCATGTGACACGAGTTAAAAACACGTGAATCACGCGTTAATAACATGTGAAACACGTGTGAGTAACACGTGCAACACGTGGTCCAAGAAGTCGCATTTCGGAACACCTGCAGTCAGAACAGACTTTCGAAAATATTGGGAGACGATATTTCGATGTTAATTAAATGAGCCGTGTGTGGCATCGAGTTGCGACTTGACGGCTTTGCGACTCAGCCGCGCCATCAATTTTGAAGTCGAAAAGCTGAAAGTCTTCGACGTGCTAAAATAGTCTCAGTACCAAAGTAAGTACTTAGACTAAGAATATCCCCAGTGTACCAAAGTAAGTACACTGGTGATATTCTCCAGCTTTTGCGGGTCTGTTTTGACCCGTCCAGCTCTGCTTGAGAGCCGAGCGAAGCGGGGCCGATGGCCTCGCATGGCCTCTGCCTGCGCCGTGAGCGCACGCTCACAGTGTGACCGAAAAATTCTTTTGCCTGAAATTATTAGTTCAGTCTAGGGGATTTTCAGCCACAAATACGAACAAATATAGGGTTTACTATCCCAAATGCGAGCAAATATGGAGCTTACTATCACAAATACGAACAAATACGGGTTTGCTGCCACAAATACGAATAAATATGGTGTTTGCTACCATCCAAATGCATATTTCTCCTAACAAGCTAAAATTTACTTAGCAATTTAGGGAAATTACGCGGAGGACGAAAAGTGGAGTCGCACAGTCGGAAGAAGCAAGTCGCGCTGGGGCTGAAAAAGTCATTACGGCACGAGTCTCTTCGGGAAAGTTGCACCTCGAAAACGAATTCGCCGACTGGTTTTGTTGTGTACAAAATTTGTAAACGCAAATGTGTTGTCGTACAGCACATTAGTGGAGACAAATATGTTGTCGTATAGCACATTAGTGGACACAAATGTGTTGTCGTACAGCACATTACTGGACTCAAATTTGTTGTCGTCCAGCACATTAGTGGACTTGAATGTGTTGTCGTACAGCGCATTTGTAGGTGAAACTGTGTACGTTATCTACCACATTAGTGAGTGGAAATGTGGCGTTGTATGGTACAGTGGTGGGGGGAAATGTGGCGTTGTATAATATATTAGCGGACAGAAATGTTTGGGCACCACCAAATACAGAATTTAACTCGACATTCATGGGAACAATATCACTCGAGACCCTCCACGCAGTAATGGTTGGACACGTCACTGGTGAGGTCTAATTTTATGTCCGCGAGAAGCCTTCACTAGCTCTTTATTGCCGTCACTTGCTCTTTATTGCCGTCACTAGCTCTTTATTGCCGTCACTAGCTCTTTATTGCCATCACTGGCTCTTTATTGCCTTTACCAGTTCTTCATTGGTGTCATTAGCTCTTTTTTGTTGTCACAAGCTCTTTATCAACTGAGCCATCTCGTTATGTGTTCCTCTTCTTTCTTTTTGATGCATAATCATTTCTGTATTCTCATTTGTGCATTGTTATGTGAGAATTATCGTGTGTACACTTTTATCTGTATATTGTCGTCTCTGAATTGTCATCTCTGAATTGTCATCTCTGTATAAATATCTGTGCGTTGTTATCAGTGAGTTGTCTACGTGTTGTTATCAGTGAGTTGTCTGCGTGTTGTTATCAGTGAGTTGTCTGTGTATTGTTATCAGTGAGTTGTCTGTGTATTGTTATCAGTGAGTTACCTGTGTATTGTTATCAGTGAGTTGTCTGCGCATTGTTACGTTGTAGTTTTGTTCATTTTTATTGCTACTGGTCGCCAGTGGTCGTTATCTAGTCTTTTCTCTCGCTGTTCGCTAAATTAACGTATTTACTTTATGTCTCCATTGCATCGTACGTAAAATCCTCACCAACTCAGCGCCGCCAATTCATCATTCGTCATCATTTGAAGCCATTCATTGCTTCATCTTCTTATTTCTTATTGCCTCTTTCTTCTCCTTAGTTCCTATTTGTTATGATTTATTGATCATTATAGTTTTTGTTGCAGCCATGTATCGTTATTTGCTGTTATGTATCGTCTTCGTCGCTATCCATTGCCATGCATTATTTTTGATCACTCCCTATATATATCATGGGGTTCTGCTATCATAGATTTTTATCATTATCTATTACTTTTCATTTATTACCTTCTCTCATTCTATCGCTACTTAATGCTATCCATCGTTTCTTATCCATTCCTAGTGATATTTCTAGTGACATTCCTGGTGACATTCCTAGTGACATTTCTTGTGACATTTATCGCCATCCATTGCGTTTTACATTCCTAGTGACATTGCTAGTGACATTCCTAGTGACATTTATCGGCATCTATTGCGTTTTCCATTCCTAGTGACATTCCTAGTGACATTCCCAGTGACATTCCTAGTGACATTCCTAGTGACATTCCTAGTGGCATTCTTAGTGATATTCGTAGTGATATTCCTTGTGGCATTTATTGCCATCTTTTGCGTATTCCATTCCTAGTGACATTTATCGGCATCCATGGCGTTTTCCATTCCTAGTGACATTCCTAGTGACATTCCTTGTGACATTCCTAGTGACATTTTTAGTGACATTCCTAGTGACATTCCTAGTGACATTCCTAGTGACATTCCTAATGACATTCCTAGTGACATTCCTAGTGACATTCCTTGTGACATTCCTAGTAACATTCCTAGCGACGTTTATCGGCATCCATGGCGTTTTACATTCCTAGTGATATTCCTAGCGACATTCCTAGTGACATTCCTAGTGGTATTCCTAGTGACGTTCCTAATGACATTCCTAGTGATATTTAACGGCATCCATGATGTTTTAATGTTTCCTGCGACTATTCTCTGCCATCTGTTGCAGTTCGTCACTTCCATTCACGTTTTACCGCTTTTCATCGCTTATTACCACTTTCGGTTCTATTCACCGTTACCTATCGCTCTTCACTGCTTCCTGTTGGTGTTAATCACTCCTAATCACAGCTAATTGGCACGTGTTGCTCGTGATGCTAATGCGCTCGGAGCATTTCTCGCCTGGGACGCCCTCTGGTGGCCCTAAAATATGCCCAAATTTAACGCTAAATTCCTGGAAGCGAGAAGCGATCCATCAACAAGGAACACATGCTCCATAATCTAAAGTCGGACTTATTCATGCTGATGAGGTGGTGTTACTCATGCATATGTACGACAACCGCTGCCACGTGCATACATCAACTCAACGTGTGAACCATTCACATGAATGTCGGCACATATAGTCAACGTGTGAACCATTCACATAAATGTCGGCACATCTACTCAACGTGTGAACCATTCACATGAATGTAGGCACATCTACTCAACGTGTGAACCATTCACATGAATGTCGGCACATCTACTCAACGTGTGAACCATTCACATGAAAGTTAGCACATCTACTCAACGTGTGAACTGTTCGCATGAATGTCGGCACATCTACTCAACGTGTGAACTGTTCGCGACACTTTTGTGAACACTTCCGTGAACATGACTGAAACCGTGTCAATCATGCAGCACACCAGTATGTGCTAAGCGAACAGTGGACGTCTAGAAGGCCCCGTTTTCATTATACGCAAGTCATTGTGCGAAACAAGAACCAATATGTGTGTGCGTAGAACATGGCAAACCTGTACTAGTCTCCTAGTGCTGTGCAATGTCTTGTGCAGTGTGTGCAGGCACCCTGTGCAGCGTGTGCAGACACTGCGTGTGCAGTATGTGCAGACACTGGGACACGTACAGATACCGACGCTGTCGCCTGTACACCAGTACACAGTGAAACAGAAGATACAGGTGCACATATGCTTACATGTGTACACGTACAGTACACATCATCAGTCTCGTATTGTATATATACAGAAACACAATCCACACGCTACCCAGTACACAATGCAGTATACTGTACATAGTCACACTTACAGTACGCACACTTCATAACACACTACACAATACTACACATACAAACACACAACATACTACACAAAACACGTAAATACACAACACTGCACATACAGACACGAAATACACTACATGGCACAGCAAACACACTACATAGCGCAGCAAACACACTGCGTAGCACAGCAAACACACTACATG
>VOMN01068256.1:0-19544 GCA_014899125.1 Orchestia grillus | reverse complement strand
GGAGAGAGGGAGAGAGGGAGAGGGGGCAGAAACAGAGACTTGATGACCCGCTTCATGCAGAGTCATGTCCCCCGACTGGTCGAGTTCATTAATACAGACTTTGAATGCTCGTCAAAGTGGACGAGACAAGGTGGAAAAATATTTCTCCTGGTTTTAGACGAGGCTAGATATTTTCAGGGTTGCGAGTATGGTCGTAGATCTTCAGCATAAGGTAAAAGTCTAAGCTAAGGATGTGTGGTGCGTATTCATTCTTAGTGCAATAATTATTTTGATGTTTCCGCAGTAATGCACTGAGGGAAACTCGCTGGTTTCTGAACCTCAAATCTTCAGGATATTTTCTAGGGGAAAGCGTCAACTTATTCTTGTCATCTCAAACGAACCTTATACATATATTCACTTCTCACACAAATTTCAATAGCTACTGACTGTATGTTAAGCAAATTTTACTCTTGTGTACATTATTTAATCGGCTTTCCCATTCTCCTGGAAAATTCATGAATATCTAAGAACTTCTCAGAAAATTTCCGGCAAGAATTACGTGAAATATTATCAAGCAAGCATTCGTCTTCAATGAGGGTGTTCTCAAGCCATTCACTTTTGTTAGTAAGATTTCAAAGAGCAAAGCGAGTTTTTGAATATTGTAGGTTTAAAGTTGCGAATAAAAACTGCGATCCTCCTGTATCATGATGTGCGCACTTGAGTTTCAAAAGTGCCCTAGCAAGGCATCTCAAAAAGCAAGGTAATGGACAGCTGGCGCTTCCCGCAGAACGCTCGTTTATGAATCTCTGATAGTTTTTCAGGTCCGAGTATTGCATGAGCAGCAACTTGTACCATAAATCAGTCAAGTAAAAACCACAGGCGATTTATGGCTAGTGGCAGTCAACGATATTGTAGAGGAAGTCCTTCAGTGACTTTTTGCCAAACTACAACAGCAGCGCGCAAACTTTTGGAGACCGGGCAGACCTTCATCCAGCCAAGATGGGTAGAACCCAAAAATTCGAGTCGTCCAGAGCAAGACCCGCGAAGAAAAGTCTCCCTACCTAATTATTCGGGCTGCAGTTGAAAACATGAACATTGCTCATTGTATTTAATCAGTAGTTTGATTCATTGCAGCAAAAATAAATGGTACCACTTTGAGCGCGACCTTGAAGCTCCCGCTTTTTACAACAAATCGTTAAAATAAGTTCATTCTTTCAATTTAAAATTATTTAAAATTAAAAATATCAGGTTAAATGCATAAGTACGGTGGTTAATTTTCGTAGCAAAAGTGAATGATCAATTACAGCAAAACTTGCAATTCTTAGCTGTAGGTAACAGAGGGTGATAAAAATAAGCCAATAATGCACCCAAGCATTTATCCCCAAATAGTAAAAAAAATTTCACCGACAAAGGAGTATATTAGAGAAAAAGTTTCTCCGCTTATTCATCACTGATATCTTGTATTCCTCGCGAATGAGCGCAATCACTTCTTCCTTCTAGCCCCTTTTGCTATGGATGAATTGGCCAGCTGGCACAAAACATGAAATTGCGAATAGCATGAAAGTGTGCGTGCAGCTCGCAACTGTATAATTTACATTATTCAGCTTCACCAGACTGCGACTCACACTGCAGAGAAGCCGCAGTACTGAGGGAAATGATTAACGCTAATGAACGGTCTGACCATCCAAAGCCACAAAGGATCAAAAGGAGCCTCAACGAGTCGAAGCGAGAACCAGCCCGGCGTCCGGAACGAATCACAAGGGTCGTAGCCACGTCAAGCGGCGATCAGAGACATCACTAACCAGTTATAATTCAATATTGAAACGCTGGCCCCTCAATATGAGGACGGACCCGCAACTCTCCGAAGCTCCATGCCATGAGAAATCGACACGGTCGACCATGGGGCGGCAGATGACCCACCTCCCTATGCCCCAATATTGTTCCCCATGGAAACCATGGAAGGATAAGAGCAACGTCGCACCTGTCTCCTGGGCGATGTGACAACGTGACGACTGCTCGAGTTAAAGGGGACTCGAGCGGGGTTGACGAGGCTAAGTCACGTGACCATTCAAAGAAGAACGGGCGATGTCGGGAGAGCGAGACGTGACCGCGTAGGAGCCATAATCATATATTATTTATTTCGAGTCCGAGGGAGCTTGAGAGAGTAAGGTTGAAGCATCTTATCGTTGATTGTTCGAGGTGTATTTTTTCACGGATATTGGTAATCTCGTGCGCTTGTCCTCGTTAGTCTGCTCGCTTGCGCATCTAGTGCTTATGTTAAGTACTTGATCGTTCAGAGCTCGCGCCTTTGGCCTTAAATTGACTTAATCCCGTCCTGGGTTTAGAAGACAGTTTTCGCTCTTATTGAGCGGCCACAGTGACTCCAAAGGGCGCCTGTGAGCTGGCCGTTGTATCGGTTTTGTTTGTGTTGTTGACTCCTGAAGCTCCAAAGGACGTGTCATTTAACTCAAATTTACTGCGAAAATTCTCGGTTGTTTAATTGGACCCTCACCAGAGCTCACTGAAACACGTACCTTGACCACTCGGAAACACGCCATCATAAGATGTTGGTAAAACACGCTATCATAAGACATTGGTAACACAAATGACCTGGGAAAAAGGTGTCAGCGGCACGAAAAAGTATTAGGAACTAACGATATTTAACGGTGCGTAAGACAACTTCATTGACAACCTTACGAGTTGCACGCCAGCTCGCCGTCCGTGTCCGCGCAAGACATCGAAAGCGCTTCTTGAACGAACGTTGCCTCGACCTCTTCCAAGGAAGAGATATCTCGTTGTCCCCCAACTCGAATTGTTTTAACTTTGTAGGAGTAAACTGGTCAAATATTCTATTTAAAAAAAATGATTAGATTTTATTCATCTTTCTTAAACATATCTTGGTGCATGCCGACCATTGTCAGGTGTACTCGTAAGTCTCAAGTAAATATAATCGTCTCAAAATAGTGCGTTTTCACTGAAAAACCTGGTATGGGAAAGAATAATAAAATATACACGGAATATTACAATTATTACCATTAATTGTTAGTTAAAATCATTGATTATTAGAAAATAATAACTATTAGTTATGTTAAAGCTCCCTTTGTCAAATAGAATGCGATCTCAAGAGAGTGAAGAGAATTGGCTATTCAGTATGGACTGAAGAGAACGAAGAATCTGAGCACAATATGGCGCCCACGCATGATTCCCTGCACATTGAAACTACAAGTTAAGAATGAGGAGGAAGGAAAGATGAAGAAGAGATAGCGATTGAAAAAAGGGATTAAATTGAAGGAAGTAACGTAGGTAATCTAACAGTGTCCCCATAGCATAGGATGGACAAATCCAACCCTATTGCCTAGCGGCCGGCCCTAGCCTATCTCCCCAGAGGGTATGCATGGAAAATGTGTTCGACTTTGAAGTAGATGATTTTCGTTTGTACGAGCTGACGTATTACATTGATACTATTGTGAGATTTTAACAGTGTTTATTATAGGAATCCGTGTTCGAGTATCTGTGATTTTATAAAATTCACACAGAATTTACAAATGAAAAAAAACGAGACTCTGCAAAAACTTGCTCGAAATCACAAACCAGGTCCGAGTTGAGGAAAAGATTCCAATCATCGCTTGCCGTCTTCTGACGGACGAGAGACTGATTTCCAGCGTTTAGTTCTCTGCCGTCCTTAATGAAGGTCACTTCTCGTATGGACGACTCAGAAACTCTCCCATAAGAGGTACGAGTATTCCCTTGAGAACTTTCACCGTAACAGTCATTACGACCGAAACTTGGGCCACAACAGGCAATCTATTTTGATCTCCCACCCTAGAAGCATTCCATTCAGATATCCCACCCTTAGAAGCATTCCATTTGGATCTCCCACCCTTAGAAGCATTCCTTTCAGAATTTCTACCCTTAGAAGCAATCCATTCAGAACTTCCACCATAACGGGCATTCCCTCCACCCTTCCACCACGGAGCCACTACAGCTGCACACAGCATCAGCAGCTTGGAGGTAACGCTCAGCTGTTGAGCAAATTGCCGCAGCTGATTTTCTGCACACTTCATGCTGTGCTGAAGCTGGCAAGTGTGGGAAATGCAAATTAAGGCCCTGTAGGCAAGTGTTGGTCGCACCACACAGACGGTACTGATGGCACCCCACCGACGGCACCCCACCGACGGCACCCCACCGANCCCACAGACGGCACCCCACAGACGGCACCCCACAGACGGCACAAAATTTCATTTCACCCCTCCAGTGCGACCAGTGACCCCTCTACATTGCTAAGCCAATAACTTCTCCCTCAGCAATTAGTTATGAGCATAAATGTAAAGTTCGTGTATGCTTGTGACGCTCGAGCACTAGTATATTCTCCTGATGCACATTAGTCGGCTTACTTAAGTGTGCAACTACATGGAAAAATCGACACCGAAACGTCGATAAAAGTAATTAACTAATGATAAAACTAGCAAGTATTATTTTCACTAAAAAAACTAAGTTTAACAACACACTACGTACATCTTCAAAGAGTTGAAGCTGAAGCTATGATATCGCGGTTATTCCTCCTCTCTGGAGAAGTCGTGCACTTTACCTCAGTGCATTGTGGAAATTCAGTCAGTGTAAAAGTGAGAGCACTGAGACTCTTTGGGAGCCTAATTGGTTCACTTTGATCCAGAAATCTGAAAACCTTCGCGCTTGAATGCTGAATGGACTATAGCGTCCCTCACAGAGGAGCTCTGGTATGGTGCGCAGGGAACACAGTTTGGCATGAGCAATCACTGTTCGGTATCCAGACTACAGGAAGACCATACATTGGGACTGGCCTTCCTGCAGATAAACTTTTCTGGCCGTCCAGAGTGACTGTTTTGTGAAGACTTATAGTCACTGGTTTTCTGTAGATATTTTGTCTCTAAAATGTGATGCTTCAGCATTTTAGGCGATACTGATCGGGATATCTACAGCATAAAAGTGTTCGTAAGCCCTAAGTAGGGCAGAAATCAATGGCATTTTACGGTGAAATGAGCAAAGGTATAAGGAGAACAGGGCCTTCTCAAGATTTCCGGTTCCTGTTTTTGATATTACAGGCTTAATAAATACTTCACGCACAAATGAAAATGTCATTGAGGGTTATGTAACATTTTACCTGCCATTAACCTGTACAGCGTGCACGCAATAACTTTAATTGAATCTTCAATAGTACTAAAACGTTTAACACATGAAAAAGTATCACTAGCCATCCTCCAGATATCTTGACTTACGGAACAGTTGTATTGTAGCAAAGTTTTGGGCGAGTTAGCGTGACAAGAACACAACCCTAAACAAACGTATCCTGGAAAGCTGCAGCGTTTATACGAAAGTAATACGTCGGTAGTCCAGCCAGCCCTTAATTCTCGGACTGAATTACAATGGAACCGTCCGCCATGCTCACAATTTCAGGGTTGCATGAATGTGAGGATTTCTGTTCCTCTTGAACTTTAATATTATTTCTTCATCTTCTACATGCTAAATGCGTTATTTTGTAATTTGCTGCCGTCGTTCTAGATTGACACACATGAATTTACCCTATTTTTCCGGCTAGGACGCAAGAAGAATGTTTCAACATTCTGACATTGCTGCATAAAAGTTATGAAGCTCGAACTCTCTCAACCTCCAGCAGCGCCGTGGCCACCCAAAAACGTTCAATTCGTATTGTAAAGTTTGCATGTAGGGTTCAAGGGAAAGATGTAAGGCAGAAGAAGACTTTGAGAAGGTCACTCTGGCGCACGCAACTGCACTTTCTTAGCTTACGAGGACTCGTGACTCCACGAACAAAAGATATACTTCACTTACTGCGCGGTCCTCACATGGTACTAATCCCAACTCTATGCGCGTTACCATGAAAAAAATAATTTATATATTCTAAATAATCCTCTCTTGTACAGTATTTCGAATTCATGCATATCAGAAACTTTCTGACATTTGCAAGCAGCGAATTCTAGAAACAATGAAGCGCCGCTGGTTAGGAAATGCCTGTCAAAAGAAAATATGCGAATGGTAGAAGCCTGGAATCTATCCTTAAGCTAAAATTAAAGGCAAAATTAGTTAGAAATCTGACCTTCGAAGTATTCCAAAGTGACAGTTTAGTTAAGGGGTTCAGCTTTACGTCAGAGCGGAATATTTTGCGAATTAGTATTAGAGTACTCGTATTCAATACGCGGCATATTTGAAACTAGAGCGCGGCAGTGATGTTCTCTCTAGAGCCGCTCTAGGTTTGTGATAAGGTAATTAAGATTAAAAAACGGAATTTCCTTTATTAAGAGCAAGAACAAACTTATCAGCTTCAAGAAAATTGAGTGCTCTTTTGCGAAGGCGTTACGCTAGAGGCAGCGGGGCATAATTTGGGGTTGCCTTTTTGGGGGAGTTAGAGATCGAAATTTGGCCGGGATGAGTGCACAGTGTACAGCATATTTCCACATCATTTTCTAATTGAGTACTGTAAAAATAACAAGGTGTTCATGACCTACGAAGATGTAGTACGCAGCAGCTCTAGCCAGAGCCGTCCGCTTCAGGTAATTAACCGAGATTCTGGACCGAGAGCTTCAGAGACGCAAAATCAACTCAGATGTCGTCCATAAATTAACAATGGTCACGTTTGGGAGAATAGAAGACGTCCGTTCAAAATGATTGTTTCTTCATGCATTAGAAGTACAGGAACCAAGAGAGGAATACGACAAAGCAGAAAAAACTCCCCTTTGAGGACAAAAAAGCAACGCCATTATTGCTCCCTAGACACCCCTACAAAAGGCTGCTTCTTGCCTCCCAGGAGATAGCATTCAAAAGGTCTTATTTAGCAACAATGGAGCAGGAACGAAAATTTAATCTAGCCTTAAGATAGAGCTAGGAATCTTATTCAGTTTTTGAAAGGCTTCTGTCTACCAGGCCTAAAACAGACGCGTATTCATACGACTAATTCAAGGCAGATTCGCGAGGGTGAAAACTCGTATCCAGGAGAAAAAAAGTTTTTATACACACTTTCATGGTTTGTTTTCGACGCACTTCATAATATATTAAGCATAATTGAGAGGCGTTGTAATATCATTAAGATGCTCAATTGTATAAACAAACGAGAGAGGGGCGCTTGCCTGGCAAATTAAACCCTCCACTCAGATATGAGGTCATGGAAACGGTTGCTATGATTTTTTGGTTTCACTTCAATTGTCGCATGAGTGTAAACCTCTCGAAATAATCGTAAAACAAGATGAGTAGAGTGAGTCAAGCATGTTCCTATCCCTCTCACGAGACTGGCTGCAGGAACCAAGTCGCTAAACCGGGCAATAAGAACATCATTTCCGCTTCGTTCTTTCAGTCCACATTCTTTAATTAACTTTTTGCGATACAAGCTTCAGAGTTTGGCTCGTTGCATAAGGTATCCAGCCCAGAGCGAGACAGGAGCGCTCGTCAGACTGCAGCTGAGGGCCCGCACGCACGACGGCGACGAAGTCTTCCTTGATACCAGCTGGAGACCTGGGAGCGAGGGCGTGTCCAGCTCATACAGACTTACAAGGGAGGTGTTGATAGCCGTCCTCCTTGCGGCAAGGGCGGCAGCTGGTACAGACCTCAATAGACGTAAGCCTTCATTGTAAGCGAAGTAGATTTCGGAAGGCATGTCGATAGGAATTTTAGGTATTTCAAAAATGAGAGCATTTCTTTCCCATGATATTTTAAATAGACAAATAAGAGCCTGTTTTTTGTCACCTGGTTGTTGGGCCATCAGAATGAACGAGAGGCCAATAGGGAATAAAATGTGACAAAAGAAACAAAACGTTGTTAAAGCAATAAGAGACCATTAAAGAAGTCATGGACGGTCTAAGCAGCGAGGACAACCCAAGAAACAGCAGGCCATGTGACGTCACTAGAGGCCACCGATGCAACAAGGAGTCAAGCAGCAACCGATGAGCAGAAAAGCAAGTGTAGCAACCCGAGAAATCAGGAATCTAAGAAGAAACCAGCGGCAATCTGAGAAACCATATACAGTCTACAGGGTGCCACGTAAAGAATTAGTCACTTTTTGCTATTTGTCACAAGGTTAAAAAGTCGACAAAAATATACAAATATTTGCACTGCCCTCGTCGATGGTCTAATGCATGCTGCGCATTGATTGTTTCGTCTGTGAGCCAGCGAAATCTGATCAAATCGTTGCCCTTAAAACCGCTGAAATAATCGACTGCGACATACCAGAACAGCTGAATGTGTCACGTGTAACTGTGTACAATACATGGAAGCAATATTCAGATACGGGCACAACCTCCACCGGGCCCATTCCCAGACAAAAACGGTCTGATCGCGCTGAAATGGTTGCAGAGCGGTTAATAGCCGTGTGATGCGAAATGCTCGCAGCAGTATGAGAAAAACAAGACAGCTCGGAATTTCGGAAGGGGATGGGGGATGGGGAGGGGTTGGGGGTGTTAACGCGCACAGTTACGCGTCGTGTGGAGCCTGTGATCAAGGCGAAAGGAGGTCATTTTAAAAATGAATCTTTGTAACATACTAATAAAATGCATTTGAACGAACCTGTGGGCTAAATTTCATCTCTATTTCATTTCTTGAATTTGAGTTGTGACAAATATCCAATGGGTAAACTTTGTGGGACACCCTTTAAGAAACCAGGGAATATACATACCAGTAGAATCTAAAAATCAGTCATACATACTAATTCAAGTGCCCAACGTGAGATACAAACTGCAGCTAGACTGCAGCTCTGTGTAGAGTGGGTCTAGTCCTAGAGTGTGAAGGCCTAGCTAGAGCTGAGTTAACAGTGTCTTCGGGTAGCGATTCCAACTCCTATACTATAGACAAAATTAACTAACGTTACCCTATTTAGAATGAGGGACTAATAAACCCAGGTGGGAGGAAAATGAAGCTCACTGTAAGAATTCTTCATAGTAAATCTGTACAGTAATTGGTTGTGATAATAACTGATACCGAATAGAAACTAAATTGGAACTTGATAGATAATTATAACCTTCTATATGTCCAAAACATGACAAGGATCCTGACATAGAAAACTGAATATTTACATTGAAATTTGTCGGCAGGTATTCTATTCTATATTATTCGTCATGAGCGAACGTTGAGATCAAACAATAGACGTTTTGCACTTGAAATGATAATTCGATATTCAAACTAAAGGATCTCGAAAGCGATACCATTTGTTACTTAAATAGAACTCACGCCCTTGAAAGTTGCATGACAGTATGGCTTCAAATTGATATACAAGATATCTGCTACACGCTTCCAATGCTAACGACTCGTAAATATGGCCGAGACGAGCTCTCACAGGTTATTCACGTTACGCCCACATTCATGCATTCACACAGAGGACACCGGCTGTAACCCATTCGAACAACGCTCGCAGGTTTTGTCTCTCAGCAGCGCAGCAAACACACTCCGTATTCATCAGTGAACCACTCGCTTCTGACGCAAGATCAGCGTCGCACAAAGGGCCACGGCCGAGCTGGTATTTGATACCGTGAGCAAGCAAACGAGTTTATGGCAGGATGGTCGGGCTGCTTGAGTAACAGTATGGCCTTTTCTTACCAGAGCAGCACTTTCTGAACACAGGAGGATTACAAGGGCAGAGGTGCATTTCGAAAATAAAGGAGGGTTCTACGAAGGGAGACGGGCTTCTAATACTTGAGAGAACTTGAGCTATGATAGACTTCCAGAACATGACAGGGCACTTTGAACAGAGAAAAAATTCAAGAATATGGCAGGACTGTATTAACAGAGGAAGACTTCAAGAACATTAAGACTGCGTGAAAGGGGCATAACATCATGGGCAGAGGAAGGTATATTGAATGGAGGACTAGAAAAGGAATTCCTGAAGTGAGGGAAACTGAGGACGAGGCTGAGAAGTTCCTGAGCAGCAGATGCTAGCAATGGAGCACGGAGCTGTGCGGCGCAGTACAGCGGCACGGTGCTGTACGGTGCAGTAAAGCGGCACGGTGCTGTGCGGCGCAGTACAGCGGCACGGTGCTGTGAGGCACAGTATAGCGGCACGGTGCTGTGCGGTGCAGTACAAAGCACGGTGCTGTGCGGTGCAGTACAAAGCACGGTGCTGTGCGGCGCAGTATAGCGGCACGGTGCTGTGCGGTGCAGTACAAAGCACGGTGCTGTGCGGTGCAGTACAAAGCACGGTGCTGTGCGGCGCAGTATAGCGGCACGGTGCTGTGCGGTGCAGTACAAAGCACGGTGCTGTGCGGTGCAGTACAAAGCACGGTGCTGTGCGGCGCAGTATAGCGGCACGGTGCTGTGCGGTGCAGTACAAAGCACGGTGCTGTGCGGTGCAGTACAAAGCACGGTGCTGTGCGGCGCAGTATAGCGGTATAGTAACAGCAGCTGGCGCTCTATAGTCGATTTCAGACAATTGCAGTGACTTGATTTTTTCCTCTGAACGAATTTATGAAGAAAAAGTCAATCGTTGTGACAAGAATTCACGCATATTCGTATAAAAATGATCTAAATTGAAAATTGTCTTTGAGAATGATAAAAATATGACTTCGAAGCATTGTTCAAAATATATTTAGTTATTACAGACAGATTTTCATTACTATACCTACCCCTCATTGGCTTTCGAGGCATTATGGTGAAAAAACCTCGGCGTGAGACACAATTTGACAGGTTTTACACGGAATAAATGCGACATGTGCAGTGGGCGAGCAAAACTAACTCAAATAATTTACTGTACTAATTTAGGAGTCCAGGGTGACTGCATGCACTCATACGTCAGCTCACAGCGTCAAAGCACGATAGGCGCAAGTACTGAAAGGCTTCAAACGATTGACACAGAAAGGGATTGCTGAGGAGCGAGGCGCATGCTATGCGAGTGCAGGAGCGTGCAGGCGAATATAAGCTCGCACGTTGCGAGCACGGCTGGGGATGTTCACGGTACCACTCAGACGCGTGATGTACGAGACTGGAGGATGCAGCAACCTGAAGATGGCAGGACGCTCCTAATTGGAGAGTCGAGGCTAGCTGGGATCGAGCACCGCTCAAGTTGCTACAACACTTTCCGAGAGCTTCGAATGACCGCATTAGTTCTCCTTTGTTCTCTAATTAGACTTTCTTATAATGGAGCCCAGGGAGGGAGATATTGCTACAGCCCTGTAATGTTCTCCCAACTTTGGTGCTTACAGTCCTGCTCCTCTACGCAAGCCTGGGCCGTTCTCCCCCCGCTGCCGTTGGTGGTGCGGCTACCCGCCTCGGCTGCTGCCTTTAACATAAAAAAAACACAGACTAAATTTGGAATTTTAGCTTCCCTTTCCCTGAAATTGAGAATGAAACAAATGTCAAACTATCCCATTCAAAGCAAAGGGAACAGACTGAAGCTCGAGTCTGAACTGTTCTCCGAGTTTTGAAGGTCGGCACTGTTGTTTGGTCGAGTAGAGAAATTTAGTTATTTTTGATACGTATAAAAAGGTACACGAGGTAAACAATACACACAATAATTCATGACTATTGTTCGAAAATTGAATATTTTGGTGAATTTTTCCAGTTGGTAAATGAACCAAAAATCTGCCTATTGTCAGAGGTGAAATGCCTGACTGCAACCTTTAAAACGTTTAATTGAAGCTTTGAGTTTGTATTACATTTTTCACCAATCCACTACTATACGAGTGAGTTGAGATAACAGCGCTAATACTGCACCTAGTGTTCGCTTACGGAAGCCGGGAGGCATTGGTGCAGTTCGCAAATAACAGCTCAGATCTCATCATCCACTTAAACGTAATATTATGAGTTTAGATGGGTCGTACTAGATCTATCCAATGAACTTGTCAAACAAAGAACTGCTTGCAGAGCGTAAACTGGGAAACTTTAAATGGAAATCAAGAATTAAAACCAGCACAAGAATCGGTTGGGTATTTAATGCCGCTTAGTCATACAAGATTGCGCGTCGCTCTTCTTAAAATTGCCGCCGATAAACAGACAGTAGGAATCCATCAAAGCAAAGCTTTGTTGCAATTTTCTCATCGGTGAGAGAACGATAAAACCCTGCCATAAATCTCTTTGCTATCGGCTGCGAGCGGCTCCGAACTCTGATGGTCTCGAGAAATATCAAGAGAGAAAAAAACGGGCGAATTAAATACACTTCTCAACACGCTTTCGCCCTGCGAAGACAAGGTAAGCAGCGCTCCAGAAATTCACCAGCGCACTTCTGTTTATCATTTATTACCTCCTGGGAGATATTGCCAACACTTTCTATGAATAGTTATTGAAATTATGATTTATGGCTCTAGCGCTATCGATAGCTGAACGCGTTCCCGGCAGCCAGCGAAGCAGTTTCCACGTACCGATGAGTTTTCTTGCTCGACCCTTTTGTCGAGTCGGCAATTGTCGCGGCTGGAACTGAATCTGCAGAAGCATTTCGAAATTTCTTTCGCATATGCTTAAACTAAGCATGTCACAGCTACGTTATAGATTGTTATTGAACTATATGCTTTTCCAGCTACATTATACGCAATTTGTTTGAAGACGTAATTTGTTTGAAAACTTCTAAGTTTTAATTAAATAAAATCAGTGAAAATTGAAAAATTGTAACTAAGGTTTTCTATTTAAGGCCACGAAAGTCTTGAGTTCAACGCAACGTTGATCGAACATTTCCAGCCATGACCAGCGGATGATAAGGCGGCGACCAGTGGAGATGGGAGATGCATGTGAGGAAAATCACTTCAGGGATTTATTCTCGATAGCGGGTAACGTTTTCCTCCTGGTCATCATTATTGAGTGCGTTGTGGCTACGACACAAATGTTCGATCCTCCCAGCGTAGGATGTACGCAACCGAACAGCCAGCGGGAGCAGTCACGCGTGTGAGTCTCGTGTGAGATTGCAGCTCGTCATCAACATTCAAGTGAAAAACATGTTAACAATGTGATCAAATGATGAACTAGGACTAATAAAAACTTAAGTTTATTTCGATCACGCTTGTTAGAGTCTCTCATGATCATGAGTTGGAACTTTCATTGGGCGGCGTGCTGAGAATGGATCCGTTGTGAACGTGAAACACGTTCTGTTCCTTTGTGAGATTTTCATCTCTAGCCATCCTAATTTGTGTCCTATCGTTACCGCTCTTCGCTTTTCGGAATTTATTCACTGGCCATTGGATACTTTTAGTTCCCATTAGCTCCGCTGTCGACAATAGAGCTTTTTTTTCAACCCTTGAAGTCAAAACCCTTTTATGAGTTAATAAGCTCCACTGTTGTTTCGAGTTTCCCTTCACAAAAGACAAAAAAAATACCGGGGGCAGATATCATTAGTATAGTGAAGGAATTATCTAACTGGATGAATATGTGCCCACGGGGAAATAAATACGTATCTAATTTTTGCACTGAATGACATATTTTGCCATGCCTTAAGTTTTCATGACAGAAAATCGCCTCAAGGATTTTTTTCTGAAAAATAGATGTGGGCTTCGAAATTTATTCTACCTCGTTTCAAAAATCTTTTTAACTCAACGTGCACAGCTCGCAACACAAGCTGCGGGGCAGTTCAAACAAGCGCTGCCGGTAGGAGAGGATGCCGGCGGGCAGTCCGAGGCCTGGCCGGCCCAGAAATGCGGCCCGGCCAGAGAAAGCAGAGTTCAAAACAAGGCCTTAGCTATAGTTTCTGCCAGCGTAGCTGCGTCTTTAGTTACTATGTATTGTGGCTAAAGAATTCTGCGTCAGCACTACGAGAAAAGTAATTCACCTCCGACAATTGAGCGGATAAATGACAACGGAATCCGAATTCGCTAGCTTTGTACACGAATTTGAAATGATTGAATCATTGTCCAATTTCATGGTTACCGAATCCCTGCTCAATTTTGTGGTTGTGGAACACTCTTCCAACAGGAAAAAAAAAAGGTGGATCGCAAAAGTTTTGTAGAATGACTGTGAACTCTCATCATGCAGCAAGGATTTTTATTATTTCAGTAAAAATATTGTAAGATACTTAAAAATAAACACAAATAACTTTTAAATTACGTAGCTTTGGTCTTCTTCCGTCGTCTTTATATGAAAACAATTTTACTTTACTCAGTCACGATATTGCCTCATTATTGGAATTATAATCGTAAGTGAATAAAAGTAACACGAGAAACTCAAATTAAATTCGTTTTCCCTTAGAACAATATAAGAGAGCCCCGATGAATGTTCCCAAATACATTCGATTTGTTTTAACCTTTGCACGATTGATTTAAAAAAAATATTTTGTTTTAAAGGCCTCGATGGGAGTAATCAATACCTTAGGCTGGATTCAATTCGACATTTGACCAGAGCCGAGACTCCTACAACCACTTGCATCTCTACGAGCGTCACCGACAATTAACAGTCACTGCATGGGTGGACACGCAGCCCTTGCGAGGCCGCCTCCCGTGGTCACGCCTGGGTTGCGGTGACAATCATTCGTCGATTGCTTACGTCACCCTTCCGAGTGAAATTTGTAATGTGCATGGATGAGAATTTGCAAATCGTTTTTTTTGCACTTAATGTTATTCTTTAGATTTTCTGCTCTACGCGTCACACGAATTAAATTGTGCGCTCATATTATTCCATTGAAATGAATATGTATATAATAAATTGAAAGAAGTAATTATAAAATTTGCTCAGAGTGACAAAATTTTATCCGAAGACACACCAATGCAATATTCTGTTCCCATTATTGGAAGGAATTTGAAGAAACAAAATCAATATCAGGACTATAGCGATTGAGTATCAGCATAAGAGCAAACAATGAAAACAAAAGATTAAAAAAGAATAAGGATAATTATAAAATGGTAAAACATGGAATACAGCTACGAATCAAGATACAGAAAAAGTAATGTTACGAGAAAATATAATGATATAGGCTAATGGCAGGTAAGTGCGTGGACCAAGGACAAGGATACTCAGTACGTACATAGTAGGGACTTCTAGAGAAAAACAGAGGGCGTCCAGGGTTCATGATGAATAGACATGAAAAATTCAGCTGAACTTTACTTCTTACTGCCCGAGCTTTTGCACTCCTCGGCAGAGCGCGTTATCGGGGGAAGAACGTACGAGTCGTGAAAACACCAGACAGTCAAGGTGCACAATCGGTTCTAATAATCAATCCGTAGCCTAGATACGCGTGCGCACCTTATGTGTCTGATGCTTTCAAGACTCGTGCCCCCGAAAACGCACTCCGTACAAGAGGGCGAAAATTTGGACAGCAAGAAGTAAAGTTCAGCTGAAGTTTTTAATGATAGACTAGACTACGGGCGGCGAATAAATGAGACTGAGGGTAGGCTGAACGACGTACAATTTCAGAACGAAGTAACGAATGAATGAACTTACCCGTAAAATATTGAACTTAGATTCGGATGAATTAAAAAAAAACAAGACATGGTCAGGATAATGGAGCACAATGCGAGTAAAAGAGAAAAGTGTAAAAGGAGATGGTTAAGTACTAGCAGACACCCCCGCCAAAAATGGCGGTACAAATGATAATTCCTTAAGAAGCCCTTATACTTACAGTAAATCTGACATGAAATTTTGTTATTTTCAGTATCAGTGATACCGACTGCCTTCTCTGACAGTTTCGTTAATTAGGAATACAAACCGGGAATTTTCTCCCATCTAAATCTTTAAGAGATTGACAGAGAGACGGACGGACTGCCTAAATCTTTAAGAGATTGACAGAGAGACGGACAAGCAAGCAACTCTGGTTGTTCTTGGGATAGTGGAAAAAATGAACAGCAAGACAAGGGGAGAAAACAGCCGCCAAGAACACCTAAGTCAGAACTTGTGTACCTGCCAGCCGAGTTTTCTCTCCAAACCCACGGTTGCGAGTGGAGATATCGGGAGCGCTTTGAAGGTTCATTTTTGACAATCGAAGACTCTGCTTATTTCAGGTATATGTATAAACGTTGCTTCAATATTTGTGTTGCGGGGAGCTGCTTTTGGGGCGCAACTTCTGCTGGGGTTGTGTCTAGCTTTGGCTGAGAGCTCCTTCTCATCCCAACGGTATTGTGACTCTCCGACAGAGCTGCTAATCTCTTTCTCTCTCTCGAATTTTATGGCATCGCTGATAAGGGGAAGTAACTCATGCGCGTGTTCTTAGATTAACAGAAAATGAAATTTTTCCTTCTTTGATGGACCAGGGTTGATGTACTAAAATTCAGCTGTTGATTATTATTTTACCAGTAGACGCTACCTGCCAAAAATGGCGGGAAAAATGATAATAAATTCTTAGTATGCTTTTTTATACACGGTAAATCTGTCATAAAAAATGTTATTTTCAGCATTACTGATCCGGACTGCTTCATTTGACAGTCTCGGTATTAGTTTAGGAATACAGGACTCGGAAATTTTCTTCTATTTAAATCCTCAAAGGCGTGATACAAAGACGGACGGACGGACAGAAGGACCAAGCAACCAACCAAACGAGCAAGCAACACTAAGATATAACTAATCTTGACAAAATCTTATTTTTCGTCTCAATTCTACAATGAAGGTCCTGATAACGAAAATTGAGACAACAAACCGAAAAATTGTAAATAAGGAGTTATCCTTGGTCTTCAATAGCAAGTGTCTTAGAGAGAACATGTTTCCTGTTATACAAATATAAGTGCATAAAATTTTATTCAAATTTAACGTGTTCAATGAGATTCCCATTGTGATGAAATGGGAGAAATTACGCACAAAAAATACATAACTTTATTTAATTATTTTATGTTTAATGAGACTCCTGGCACCTTATCATGCGAGGGGACTCGTCAGTTCGAAGCTCCCCACCCCCACCGCGGGGATGCAAAACGAGCGGAGAGAAGAAGGGACCGTCTCGCACGGACTGCAGAAAATGTGGAATCTACGCACAGATGTGTTTTAACACCGGATTCACTGCACATGGAAACAGCAAGTTAAGAAGAAAGAGGAAGAAAAGTGAAAGAAGAGATAGCTAAGAAGATGTGAAAATTGCAAAAAGCAAAGTGGGCATGAAAGATTAAAGTCCCGAAGGCCTAGCTAAAGCTGAGGTAAAATAACAATGTCCTCCTAGGGTCACCAGTCCTTGTAGCATAAGATAGACAAGCCTAACTAACCTAACCCTATTGCCTATGGCCTATACTATGCACAGGAGTTCAGCAGTTGATAATCACGCAAATTGTTTGTACTTTTTTCACAATCTGTTTCACTATTAGTGTAGTTCACTTTTTAAAGCTAAACATGGGTAAATTTTAAACTGTATCTATAGTATATGAATGCAATTCGTTGATAACTGAGATGTGTGACTACCAGCCTAATATTTAAAAGGAAGCGAATGAATTAGAGGTTATACGAGTTACCAACAGTAACGCTTAATCACAGAAATTCATATTAGTTGTAAATTAACCACTCTACATAGTTGTACCATTTACGTATTTTGTTAGTACAGCTAAATTGTCTCGGCATCATGGTCAATTTTTTCTACGACCAAAAACTAAACTATTCATGAACAACCCATGATAATTTCCGCTGCTACAGTGTGTAGCATATTTTCTCCTACGTAACTCATTGAACTCAACAGACAAGTGCGAGTAAAAACGATCTTGGGAAGCGAAGAACACCTCTAAGCTGGAGGCAGGGGGGATGTGCCATGCCCGCTCACAGACCTGTTGGTGAGGTGCCATGCCCGCTCACAGACCTGTTGGTGAGGTACTGTTGTGATAACATTTTGGGTCGCCCATTTGCGACCTGTCAGCCTCGACATGCCGGCGGCTCCAGCCCTCCAGGCGTTATTAACTCCGCATTAAGCCACGGACTACAATTCTGAAGGAAGAAAGATTGCTGCAGCTCTGGCCGATCTGTTTTGTATTCGTGGTCGCTATGGAGGATGACAACACGCCCTGCTTAGTAAGTGAAAGCATCCATGCCTGTCACTCTCCTGCCTGTCACTCCTGCCTCTTGTTGTTCCTGCCTGTCACTCTCCATCATCGATGCCATATTCCAATAACAGGCTAAACAGTGTCGGCTACCAACACTGCTCGCACAACACGCACTTCGCTGTCCACTTGCCTCACATTGAACTGAAAAACGAGCTCGATAAAAGTACACTCTTGTTTATAATCGTTCCAATTTTGTTCACGACTAAACTCGCAGTGCAGGCTGTTAGACGTTGAACACACGTCGTCACGTGTTCAACGCATGACTAATTCCACAATGTTGAAATCACGTCGTCACGTGTTCAACGCATGACTAATTCCACAATGTTGAAGTCACGTCGTCACGTGTTCAACGCATAACTAATTCCACAATGAGCTGAAATTAGCTCGAGATGGATGTGCCTTAGCAATTTGAGGAAAGTGGCGAGTGATGAGCACTAGTCGAAGTATAAAAACTCTCAGTGTCAAAGATTTAGCAGGTAAGTCCGAGATTACTGGCTCTTACCGTTTTCGATATAGTCACTTGGCCTTTCATTTCGCAGTGAATGAAAGAATGAATCGCACTATTCATCACTTTCTTTTCAAGGAGTTTCCTCCTCTTGGTTTGAAAAATTGAGATACTTTCATCACACGCAAGAAATTTATTTCCACTGAAATTTGGAAACATCACACTCAGTGGGTTGTGTTCAAAGAAGGCATTTTAAACTAATACGCTGAAGACTACAAACAGTTTTCAGCATGGTGTAAGAATCTGGATGATGATAATAATAAATTAATTTAGACTTTAATCTGTTGATTTTAAAATAAATAATTAATTCTAAATGTAGGAGAATGACTTGCCGAGACTTCGTGAACTACGTTGCATCTCTAGGTAATTATTGTAATTATTTCACTGTGGTAGACGTGTGTGAGGAATCACTATGACGTCAGAACGCGAGACGCAAAGCCTTCAAAAGACCTAACCACTGCAACCATGCTAATATATCTTCTAGTACGTTGCCATTGCAGAACACTTGGCAAATAAAAGGCAACTGATGAATTTTTAAAATACGACAGCACAAAGCACCGCTCACAGACCTGTTGGTGAAGTGCACACTGCATTTTATCGAACGGCTTAGGTAGCAGATGATGGCCGGCACCAGCACCTTCTCGCCTCTTCACGCGCGGACTGTTCGATGTGTGGGGTAGTTCAAGGTGAGCGTCCACTTACTGCATTGCAAAGTGGTGAATGTCGTCACTGAGCTTTTTGCTATATTGCTTCACATCAAACGTGGTCATCAAGTTCTCTGCCACAGCGCTTCGTGGCAGTAGCAGGTAATAATTTCTTTGCCACAGCGCTTCGTGGTAGTAGCGGGTAATAATTTCTTTGCCACAGCGCTTCGTGGCAGTAGCAGGTAATAATTTCTCTGCCACAGCGCATCGTGGTAGTAGCGGGTAATAATTTCTCTGCCACAGCGCTTTGTGGCAGTAGCAGGTAGTAATTTCTCTGCCACAGCGCATCGTGGCAGTTGCCTCTGCACACTATAGCAAGTTCACCTGTACTGCGCAAGGCAGGTGGGGGAAGCGTTTGCTTCAAGTCATGGTGACATTCATGAATATTATAGTCATTACAAAAAAGCTATGCAGCTGTCATCCATGGGAAGAGAAGTCATATATCAATGTCGATAAGCCTGCAGC